>JBBPOF010000375.1:0-26902 GCA_038091315.1 Porphyrellus cyaneotinctus | reverse complement strand
GGTCGGGCGGCGATTGGTCGGACGCCAGCTTGAGTGGACTCAGTCCCGCCGCCAAGCTTGCCCGCCAGCACACGCTCAAGTCGAATGCAGAGGCAGCTGCCAAGGCCAAAGCCGCTGCCGAGGCGCAAGCACAGGCCCAGGCGCAAGCCCAGCAAGCCAAAACTGTGCCCGGCACCAACGGGAGCGGTATCCCGGTGCCGTCGACGTGGGAAAAGAACACCGCGACAGCAAAAGGGGATTCGCTTGGGCCAGGTCGGAGGATTGCGGAAGATGGAACGCAGGTCTTGGTGGAGGACGATTCCGATTCGGGAAGCGAGGATGGGCATGGCTCAGGATATAATGCGCCACAGGCTCAGAACTATATCTCGGAGGGGTGGGACGATGACGAACCTTGGCCAGAGGAGGAAGACGAAACCATTCGTATCGGCGTGGCACAGGCGGATGAGGAAGAAGTACTCGAATGGGCAAAGACGATGCGTAGAAGCATAGACGGATCGAGGGCACCGGCCAAGGGGATCTTGAAAGGTGCGTCTCTGATCGGGCTCATGATCGGTCGGTCTGATGTTGTGGTAGGTGCTTTAAACTATACTCAAGACTCGTATATCCCAGATCAATCAGGCAACCCATCCTTTAATCGCATACGTTCCAATTCCTACAACTCACACCCAGGATCCACATCTGAGCTAGGTCCGTTAGCACGTATACCCTCTCCAGACCCGGATCATATCGACGGTTTACACCGACACCCGTCGCATTCGTCTTCACATTCTAATGCACATGCTGGTAATGTAGGAGGTGACATTCCCAGCCTCCCTGCTCTTTCGTTTACATCTTCATCTGACTCTTCGCCCTCCTCCGATTCAGAAGCAGGACGTTCTTCACCCCACCATGGCTCTCTATTTTCGCTGCCCAACTCGTCTGCCCCCGCGCTGTCAACGATCCCGGCGGTTCCCGCGACGCTCTCGCATCGTTCGGCCTCTGGTCCGGCGATTACCAAAAAGCTGGTGTTCGCGGATAGCCTGTCAGTGTACGATACGTTTTCGTCGACGGTGTATGATCGGAGGAGCGAACCGGCAACATGGAGTCGGCTGACGCCGGCTCTGGCACAACGAATAAAGGAGGAGTTAAATTCATTTAAGATGGAGGAGATGGAAGTGCACGCGTGCAGTCGGATGCAGTGAGTGTTTCTAGTGCTGTACGCAGTTGCAACGCTGACGAGCCTGCTGAAGTACCCAATTCTTCATCTAATTTTGTTCGTTCAAGTCAATTAACCATTCACCCATCGCTGCATATCCATCTGTTCCGGTTCATTGTTAGGCGCTAGCACCGCACAGACTTGTTTTACACCTATATCACATCCACGCCACGCGCTAGTTTCTTTTTCTCGCTTCCAACCTGGTGTTTTAACTCGACTCTTTCACTTTTTTGACCACATGGCTTTTATTGCACATACAGGGCGCTGGGCATTCCTGATGATAAAGGAGCCATATTTTTCTTTTTAATAACCGCAACCCCAAACCCTTGTCATACCAACCTTGTTTGATTTCTCACTCTTTTTTTTTTTTTTTGCCTTTCTCGACTTGATGTTCTTTCTTTCATCACCCTCAGGGGATCGGTGAAGCAACGAAAGGCATGGGACGATTGATATCCACATCCAACGCAAACATGCTTTCTCTGATCCTCTCGAAAAAAAAAACGCTTTTCGTTTCCTACACTTTTTCTTTTCTTTTCTTTTTCACTCTGTGTGCGCATCGACTCATCCCATACACCCACACACAAACCCCTCTCTTTTTTTTCGTATACCCCAAATACGCTGTAATATTAAGGCTTATTTGTGCGACGCGCGACGTGGACGTTTCTTTCGTTTTGTTCTTTCCATTGGACTTGCAGCTTGTAGACTGTCTCTCTTCAATCACACAATCACTGACGTGCATCGCCCCTCTCTCTGAACTGCTCTTGGGCGGCTCTCTTAGGGCTCTCTCGTTGACTCATCAGACAACCCCGTCTATATATCACGGTTCTCGGCGCTGAGATCTGGACGTGTGCCCTATATGTTCATGTCACCTGTATTCCTTATCGTCGTCGGCGCTGCCATGATGGGCGGCAACGCCGCAGTTCGGTTCGCGACCCCCTTTCGGTCGACATCGGTTCCGAATCTTGAACTTGAAATGTGTTTGAACCACCGCCACGTGGACAAGTGCCACTGAGTAACCCGGGAGCTTTCGGATCGAATGAGAAATCTGGTTTCGAGGGTGGTATCGAGGGGTGTGGGTAGCGATCCGGCGGGACGCGTCACTCGGAGCTGGCGTGGACGCCGCCAGGCTGGGCTACCTAGCATAGGAGGCCGCGCGCGCGGTGACTCATCCATAATTGCCAATCTAAACATGCGCGCGCGTTCCCTCGTCCCCCCGTTTGCCGATAATACAAGTTCGAACGGGATAAAGTGCATGAACCGGCGTGACGTATGTATATCTGATATATTAACACATGCTTCGCAATGTACTTTTGCGGCGTTGCTCCGGCTTTGGCCGGCGCCCGGCGTCAGTCGTTCCAAGTCCGTGAGGCACACACGTCCCACTCGATATCGAAGATCGTTGAATGCCATGCGCGACGGCCACGAGTCTCCGTGGACATATCAGAGACACGAGATCTTGACAGCGACAGACATAACTGATGAACTCGTCTTGGAGCTCATCCACACTAATGCCCAAGTCTTCTGTTATTTAGGCCCGGAGAACTTGGGGAGTCAACTCGAGGGAATGTTGTGCTCAAGTTCTCGAACCTGACATAGAGACTCACTAGGGACGAGACAGGGCAAGTGGAACAAATGAATGGTTTCAGGTGTATACATAATTGCAATGCAGCAGACCGACGAGGGTTGGGAAGAGTGGCTCTGGTAGGAGGGTTCAAGAAGGCTGCGACAGCATCGAGGGGTCGAGGGGTGGGGAGACGGCGCATCGTTGCCATCTTTGTGGTGTCGTCGTCCTTGTCCTTGTCTTGGCGGCATTTCAGTCGTCGTGGCATCTTCGTCCTCGCTGCATCGAGGTAGCGGTGGTGACGTTGTGGTGTGAGGCGAGCTTGAAGGCGAGATACGAACTCGTAGCAGGGGATGGGTGAACATCGAGCACTTGGGCTCAAACGGGCATGGTAGGAGTTGACGTCGAGCCCTGGCGCACGATGTACTAGTTGGGTTGGTGACGAGCAGTTGCGGACACGGGTTGGTGTCGAGCCCAGGTACTGTACTTGAACGAATATGATATGGGTAGGCAGTTTCGTGCGCTCCCGCCTTGGTTGGCGCTCGCTGGGTTGAACGTTGAACTTGAACGCTTGAGCACTATGTAGGCCGTGAACGACCTGCGTTTCATCCACGTTCCGGTCGTCCTAGCACTAACGCCGGCGGCACCTAGCATGCCAGTGGCGGGTAGAAGCAATACTGGCAATACTATACTACCATTCCCACCACACACGCCCCCTCAAACAGCCATCCTTCCGAGTTGCTTCGTTCACAACATGGGTGCTCTCGGATCTTTACATAGTCCAAGTGCGTTTCAGCTTTAAGCTAGAGGTTGCTCAGCCGTTTTCTTCCGTTGGCTTAGGTTCACTCTAAATGAGACGTCTGAGACAATTCTTCACTCTGTTCTTGTTCCTTTGCAGCAAACATGGTGTGGGCCACGCCACCTGCTTGGCTTGTCACACTAGTGCCCCTCACACTGGCAGTCGTGACGCTGAAAATAATTCGACCGGTCCTTTGGCATCGCATTGACAAGAAAAGATATCCTTTTCCCCCTGGTCCTACTCCTCTCCCCCTCCTGGGAAGCGTCCTCTCTATTGACATTCACCGTGCGTGGCTGACGTTTACAGAATGGCGGGCCAAGTATGGTGAGTGTAATGCAAGACAGGGTACATGCCTCTCTGAGCGTCTCCAGGTGATATCATGTACGCCCGAATTTTGGATACGGACGTTATTGTGTTGAACTCGACCGAGGTCGCCACGGACCTCTTGGAAAAACGATCACAGATATACTCTGATCGTCCTCTCGTTGCCAGTGTTGCTGCCCCGTGAGTCTCAACGTTCTCACCATGTATGGATAACTCATTGGATCATTCCTTGGATCATTCCTTTAGCTATTTCGATTTCAACTTTGCTTTATCGCGATACGGTGAACATTGGAGGTTATGCCGGCGAATATTCCAACAGACATTCCGTGCAAGTGCTTCCCTCCGCTTTCGCCCGATGCAGCTTCGCAGAGCTCGGCAGTTGGTCGTCAGTATGATTGAAGAACCTGACGCGTATCCATCCCATTTCTCAACGTAAGAACATTGGTTTAGACTCCTCACTGTGGTTCACGTGTACGGAACGGATTCAGGTTTTCCGCTGCAGTAGCGTTGTCTGCTGTGTATGATTACGAACCGAGCCCTCGGAACGATGCCATGGTATCGATCGTCGACAACTTTCTCCGAGTTGCCGTGCCAGGGTTGTCTCCAGGAAAGGTATTCCTCATCAAGGCATTCCCTTTTTGTACGTACGTCTGATTAAATCACGAAGTCGATGCTGCTCAAATTATTTGCAAAGTGCTGCGCATGCCCGACTGGCTTTTCGGGTCGTGGGTCAAACGTGAGTTGAATGCGGCGTATATGTGCAGGAACGAGTTGGTCGAGACGCCGTACAAATACGTCTATGAGCGCATGGTAAGCTTTGGCTGCACTGGAAAGCGAAACTGCCCGGACTAGATATCTTTGAGGTAGGGGTCCGACGACCACATGAATGTCTCCATGGTATCAGATCATATTCCTCGAATTGAAAAGCTTGACGATTTGTATCGTTCTGAATACGAGACTGCTCTCAAGCACGCTGCCGCAACCACTTTGCATGGTAAGCCCTCGCTGACCCGAATAAACGGGAGCTAGATCTCACCAGTTATCCACAGGTGCTGCAGATACTGTCCGTACGGAATCTCTCCAAGTACGGGTGCATGACTAACGAAGCCCACAGACAAGTGCAGCATTGATGACGTTCATGCTTGTTATGGTCGAGAACCCGCATGTGTGGAGACGCGCTCAAGCGGATATCGACTCTGTCGTGGGTATGGACAGACTCCCCGAGTTTAACGATAGATCATCCCTGCCATACGTCGATGCAATCATACGGGAGGTATTCAGATGGAGACCAGTTTTTCCCCTAGGTGTGTGTTCGGACATTGCCGTCCTTTTCAACAAAATTCATATTCCCAAAGGTGGCCCGCACGCGACCACGCAAAGTGACGTCTACAAGGGTTACTATATTCCAAAATGTACGTCTTATTCGTGCATGCCATCTGCTCGTATTGAGTGTTCCGCCAGCGGCAATCATCCTCGTAAATGCTTGGTACGCGTTTCGCGCGTCCTCACGCATCTCTGTAGGCCCATTCACTGTTGCTATAGGGCAATGTCACGCGATGAAGCTCGATATCCCAATGCAGACAAATTCACCCCCGAGCGGTTCTTGAATACGGGAGCCATGTTGACGGAAGACGACCCCAGCGAGTTTGCCTTTGGGTTTGGAAGGCGGCGATGTCCTGGTAGGCCACCACGCCGAGAACAAAAAGCCAACCCTCTCACACATGTCGTTTTCAGGCCGTCACGCTGCGGATGCGTCCGTCTGGAGCGTCGTTGCGACGATGCTGGCCACCTTTGATTTCGATCGCGCCAGGGATGCAGATGGACATGAGATCACGTTCAAAGCGACGTTTACGACTGGCGCCACCGAGTATGTGTCCGTGTTCTCAGTGATGGGTTGCCTTTATCTGAACGATTCGCAGACATCCCAATCCTTTTCCTTGTCGTCTCACCCCTCGTGCACACGTCAGCAAAGAATGGCTTGATAGTCTCCAAAAATGATGTACATGATCGGTAACTCTCTCTCTATTTTGTGCTCGTTCCGCGATGAGTCCTGGACGTTGTAGGTAACGACCTCAAATAGTTACAGTCTTGTTGACGTATGATCTGTTGTTATCAACTTTTTTGTCCAACCTCATCACAGTTCGACATACTGGTGCAGCATTGGGGGGTATTGGGAAGTTCTACGCTGATCAACGGCTCCCATCACCGGATCTTGTCTCTCCATTCCACTCCGAACTAAATCTCTCCCTCGCCCTAGTAAACACCTGGTTCCATGTTTTTTTATAACCCTTGGAGCCATCGAGATTCATATGTTTTCCATCCCAAGCTAAAAACGAATCGGTGCGCAATCCGAGTTTCACAAAGACGTCCGCCAATGCTGGCACGTCCTCCCTTTGGATGGTCGAGTCGGCAAAATTAATCGTGAGCGGATTGGGTCGCGGGAGGAACCCGGTTTCATATCCGTGCGGAAGATCTGTATAACTTTCTGTGTGAATGGCGAGGCAGAGCATGGAAAGCGTCCGACGCATCTCCAAGAGCTGTAACAGTCCCCGCAGGGTGATCCCACCTGGGACCTTTGTCCTCCAGCCCCACTGGTCGTTTATGACGAGGGTATGCAAGTGTGGCCATGCAGACACCAACGCAACCAAGTCGCTGTCAGCCAAGTCTACAGACCACTGAATATTGACGTGTACGTGGTGGAAGTTGATAAATGCTTTGGATGGGCGAATGTCGTCTAGGGTGAGTCGAGGACCCGACTCAGCCCGGATTCGGCTTTGGGAGTGTTCGCAGGTGATCTCCAAGCCAGCGAGAGAATTGATTGAGCAAATGTTTTGAGCTGTTGCGAAGAACGATCCCAGAGCCTCCTTCGAAGGGCGAGCGGATAAATCGACTTGGAGATGCTTTACTACAGGCAGTCGAATATAAGAGAGGAACTCCGTGATTTGCTCCAGTGAGAATAACCTCGTTTTCATGTATGTCAATGTCAAGAAAACAGAGATAGAGCCAGAAGACAAGGCCCCGTCGGGTATGTGAGCACTTGGCCCGTAGGGCAGGTAGGATAGCCTTGTGAGCGAGGGCATTCGGGTGAGATGGGAAAATGTGTCTATGTCCAGGTTGACACCGCGACAATAAATTTCCCGAAGATCTGACAGACAGCGTAGGTGTTTGCAGATGGTTTCATTCGAGGTACGAGAGGGAGGTAAGTGGAATTGAAACTTCCTTATATTTGGACAGTGTGCAACCGTGTTAAGGAAACTGATTAGTACCAAGTCCGGTGTGGACGACGTGGGGCGTAGAGACAGTGTAGTCAGTGACGGGACTGCAATGTGGACCGCGGGGATCAACATCTTGCCATGCCACCATAGGAATCGGATATTTGGGAAGAGGGGGTTGGTGGCAACAGGGCTACAAATTTCTGTGAGGCTCGCATCGTCGAGCCACCCATCAGAACTCGAAGCACCGTAGATGTACCAGATACGCCGGGTGTAGCTTCGAAGGACTCCCCACTCTGCGTCATTGAGCTGTCTTGTGAATGAATAACACTAGAATTCAAGCAAATGAGACTTGCGTAACATCGGGCCGCCACAGATTGCCAGTACGAACAAAGTGGTCTGGAAACTTGAAGTCACGATTGGCGTGACAGGCCTCGGGAATACATCGTGCTAGGGGAGACAGGTCGATCAACTCTGACCAAAGCACATCCAAGGCAGGCTCTGAGAATGTGCGGCAAGTCCTGGAGAGCGTGGCCAGAGCAGTAGTACATCGGCGCCTGTCATCAGTCCAATGGGATTCAGTGGGGGCACAATGTCCAAAGATATTGAAAAGAATTTCTTGAATGCAGAGAGCTTGATGCATAATGGTTGTAATGCACGGTCGACCTCCAGCAAACTGTGGCAGAAGACCAGTTGTGCCACCGAGAGTCTTTGCCGACTCAAAAAGTAAAGCCATTCACACGGCTTAGTAATCGGGAAGAGTCTCTCTACACAAAGCTGAACACACGGATTTGAGGCAGGGTAAAGCGTACTCCCATGATCCGCGATACACCATCATATGTGTGTAGAGAATTTTACCATACTAGTATTGGTACGTGATTCGGACGGTCCTAACTATTGGTGCAGTTCCAGCCCGTTTGGTACAATATATATCTACCTTATTTGGACAGCTAGTCACTACAGACTCCCTCATAACACATACCCCACATAACCCATACTCTCTAGTATACCTACCCCATAACTATTTTTGAGGGTGATAACCCATACCAAAGTTAACTCTCCAACCACCCCAGAATGGTAATATCAGTGACCCAAAACAAGTTTAAGTCGATGAAAATATCGTCCGAAATGTGAAAATGCAATACTTCAAAGATAATATTCCATTTAGGAGTTGAAAGAGCTTGAAATAATTATTTAAATTCGATTCACGGAACTCAGAACAATTATTATGTCACACAGCGTTTTTGATGCCATCGAAATTCACGACCCTCATGATTGATCTCTTCTTCAGGAAAGCCAAGCGATTTTCGGATTTTTGGGACAGCAGGTGTAGGCAAGAACAAAGGAACTCGATTGACAGACTATTTCGCTGGCACATAGCTGACTAATCCTTGGACATGTGTGGGCAATAGCCGATCTCCCTCTTATAACCCCATACTTTTCAGCCTTTCCCGACAGGTATGCGTTATGAGGGAGTCGACTGTATTTCTGTCTAGCACGCCCAGTTTCAACACTAACACCTACTCTGCCGTCAGGGGCGGCAGCACGACCTCGGTACACGACTCGATAGCCCTTCTCCACAATCCGTTCCCTTCTGTCATCATTGCCCGATCACCCACGATGATCAAGCCCAACCGAGCACGCGTCCATATGACGTTCAACCGCCTCGGGTCGTCCACGAACCCGATCTCACGCGTGAATTGCACCGCACGGTCGAGAAAACGACCACGTCACTCTCCCGCCACTGAAAAGAGTCGATCGTCACAGGTCACTGAAGACGGAAGGGTAGATTTGACGAGGGAGATTTGCTTGCTGCAGGGTGACAGCGCGGCGATGGTCAGTTTGGGTTCGGGCGCGGGGTGGGCCTGTTGATCTTGACCTTGAGCCAGATGAACCTGCGCATCTGACGAGGACTGGAGGAGGGAAACGATCCGTGCTACCAGTTCAACTTGACCTTCGTTGCCTTTGGATGCGAGCCGGTTATCTCTTCAGAGTCGCATTGAACGAAGGCAGTGGGAACAGGACGCTGTGCTGGTTGGACCCTCGGCCAGGGAAAGGCGGTAGCAGCGAGTCGAGCGTACTGTCTTGAATATGAGAGTTCGCTCGGGAATCGGTATTGCACCTAACCAAGAGGGTTTACCTACGTCAGATCGAGTAAACGCAGGAACACTCACATTGAGCATCTCTCCCATCGGTTTCACCGTGGGTCGCAGCTGTACGCTGAAAAACACGAACGTCATCGCACTGAACACGAAACCCCCAGCATCCTACTTACTGATCTCCAACCAACACCGCCCTTCGACACCCCTTGATGAGCGGGATGAGCGGACAAAATTCCGTAATCTGAGACGCCTCGTCGATCAAGACCGTATCAAATTCGACTTTGTGCAATGTGCCCAGCCCCGCGCCAGCACACGTCGTGAACATGATCCGCGCCGCGTTGGCACGCTGCTGTGCCTGTCGATGCAATCGATTGTTTTCGTGCAAATCCCCGCCAACCGAGCGTCGATCGTGTGACTCTGGAGTGCTTTGTTACCTTTGGAGTGGTCAGTGGCCACGCGGAAGATGACCTCCCATGAGGAGCCGATCTTCTTTGTTCAGTTCGAGCAAACGCTCCATGACGTTATCAGCAGCTGGAGGATTGGTTACAGGTCCACTCTCCGATGTCAAGATCGTAAACGCTTGCCGTTGTAGGTGGAAGCCGTCATGAGAATTTTGCATTCAGGAAACATGCGCAAGAAATAATGAAGAATCTGGACGACGACCGTCACCCTTCCGGATCAACGACAAGGATGCCAAACTAGACCTGATCGCGGTGATTTAGCTTGGGTTCATCGATTCCGTGCCAACAAGTTCAGCTTCCTCTTGGGAATTGTCAATGACAGCTTCGGAAGCCGTCGTGTCATAGATGCTACAACACTCGTAGGAATCTTGCCACAGCTTCGTTACTGCGTCCGTCATCGCCCTGGCCGTTGCTGATCAATATCCTGGCGTCGGGCTTCATCGCGCGAACAAACAAGGGTGAGAACGTACCATGACCCCCAGCATTGAATACCATCACCGCGTATTCAGGCGGAAGCGGGTGAAATAGCTCGACCGCAACCTCTCCTCGTGAAGCCTTGGTCACCACGCCATCCACGACAGTGCAGTCGATGAGCCCATTCTCGGGATCAGAGATACACTGCAGGCGAACGTGCGAATGGAGTCTGATCGGCACGGACAAGTCCACTCTGAAATGCACGTCGATGTGTCCCTCGTCCGAACCCTCATCTTGAACGAGCCTCAAAACCGGGTAAGACGATTTGGTGTTCCGCGGTCGACCCGTGTCGTCGCAAGGACATACGTCCGCCGCTTCCTCTGCACAGTCGAACGCGATGGCGAGGGCGTGTTTGTGAAGGTATGCTGTGGCCAGGGATCCCTCTCGGGAGGCAGATGTCGATTCGTGCAACACGAGGAGGGTCTCTTGTAAGAGCGTATTTGGGCGGATACTCAGCGCTGCGAGCATGAGCATCATTTCCATGTCGTTGATGGACTTCGCGATCTTCTCCAACGTGACGAGGGTGGCCACCCCCAACGCATTCGCTGCACGGAGAATAGCACGGAGAATGGGCGTCTTGAGCTCCACAAGTTGTTCATGGAGTAACAGAGACTCAGTCGGAGGATATGTCTTCAGCAAAACGAACACAAGGGACGGGTTGTTGTGAAGACAGGTGCTGATCATGTTCCACGAGGACATCACCATTGATCGGTGTCGTAGTACCTTTTTGTGAAGTGATCCTGATATGAACTTGTCCTTTGAGAACCTTAAACGGGTCACAAACTCCGAAGAGGAGACGTGACTTGTGAAGGATCATCCCTGCCCCAGGTTTTTCGTTCTTCAAGAACTGGGATACTTCTGCCATCTACGCTTTCGGATTTGAGCGCTGACAGTAGGATCATCCAAACCATTGAGAAGGACCCGTTCCGCAAGGTCATATTGATCAAGACAAGAAGCGAAATTATCCGCTTTTTGTCACATCTGTGGATGCTTCCGCGATCCACCTAAAGTACGCTTCTTGTTTCACAACCAGCGTTTCGTTGGTGACGCCAAGACTCGCGAGAAGGACGACGATGTCGTTGTTCAAACGCCCAAATGCACAAGGTTTCGAATATCCCACGACGGAGAATGAATAGTTTTGCACCGTGGTGAACTTCTTCATGCTTTTCCGAAACTTGGCGAGGTACTTTTGTTCCTTGTCAATCTCTGGATGCATCATGGCGACACCCTTGTACCCCATAGAACAGGTGACCAATCCGTTTGGCCCCTATATAATATGTGGCGGTCAGACGTAATGGATAACATGATGCGACGAAAGGGCTTACGTTTGGCTGCGTTCATTATTCTTCCAAAATTCTTTTAAAATCGCCTAGTACATAAATCCTGTTGTAAAGTTCGACATCGTTGTTTTTGCTTCGCGCATGAAACATGTCCTACTTCGCTGTACGAGTTGTGAGGATCTGCACAGCGACGACCATCTGCATATTACTCACCAGCTGATATTACTGTGGTGGTAAAATCGGTACTGGACACCGTTGATAAATACACCAGCTTTCATCATTCGAGTGATATAGTCTGCAGTGACTCGAAAACCACCCTCTGGAAAACGTAGTTTCTCGAAGGAGACGAGAAGGAATTTCGCTGGATCATCACTTCGGAGGATGCGATCGCTCGGAAACTGAGCAGTTTCGAGCGCGATCGCCTCCGCCATGAACTTGATAAACTTGCCATAGATGTTCTTTTCGTTTCGCCTTCTTGGTAGATGGTTGTTTGGGACAGTGAAGCGCCATGAATCCTGATCCTGAGGGGGTTTTCGAGTAAGGTGAACATGGGGATCGTAAGACGTTCTGTGAGCGTCGTGGGGAGATAGCGGGGGTTCAGTGAAAAGGTAAAGAAGTCGAGTCGTTGAACGAACCAGGCTTCCCAGACCACTGCATATTTAGGAAGGCATAAACCACTAAACGCCCCTAGCGTTCCACCTGTCAACAACCCACACCTTCACAGCCATGACCGACCGCCAACACCCTCTCACTGAGCTGTATGTCGTCGGACCAGCCTCTACTGGAAAGACGACGCTCTGCAATGCTGTCGCGCAATCCATGAAAATACGCTCGTGGTGCTACATCACGGAGGTCGCGCGTCAAATCATGAAAAGCCAAGGTTTTACGAGGGAAGACGTGGGTAAAATAGAGATGCAGAACGCGATCATGTTGGCGCAGTTGGAAAAAGAAGCGGAGGTCTGCGAGAGGGCGAGAAGCGCAGGCGAAACCTTGGTTCTCAGCGACAGATCGGGCGTAGACCCGATCGTATACGCTGTCCTGACAGCAAAAGACGAACGTCAGGCAAGACAGAAGAAGAACCTTTTGGTTGAAAACCCCACCTTTCAAAGCGTATTGAAGCGATATCGGAAGGCCAAGTTCCTGCTCCTCAGACCGGTCCCTGAGTGGCTCGTGGATGACGGGGTGCGCAGCTTGGACCAGCACGCACGCTCTTTCCATGTCTTTCGCGCGGTGCTTGCGGAGCTCGGTATCCCATACCATGAGATCGGGGAGGATGTGAAGGACTTGTCAGAGCGAACGAACTGGGTCAAGGGATGGGTCATGACAGACTCGACCTATTCTGACCTCCGAGCGCTTGGGGGAGATCAAGAGGCCAATTGCAAAGTACTACATGAGTAACTCGGCCGCCAACTCGACGAGAGCCAACTTTCTGATGAGACTGCTGTAGGATTTACTACACCCTCGAAGACTGACAGTTGCAGAACAAGTCTTAGGGCAGTAGAAAAGGTCATAATGCACGACTTTTGAGGTCAAAATCTATTTCATACGAAGCGAGGGACATGTTGAAGGTGAAATGCTTAGTGCAAACGAGGTTTTGCAGTCCCAAACGTATTGCATTATGGCCCTTTCGACTGTATCAATTCCTACCCCAAAAAACATACCTCAGCGGGTGAGATGTACAGCGGCAAAGAACTGGGGGAAGGGTCACAGAATGGCACCTGCGATTGATGTTTGAATTTGAGGCCCTTGACTCATCGCAGTCGGAGCGACAGTCGCGCCACAGAGTTGGGACTCAGCCATTTGATTCGAACCAACTATCTACTTTGATTGGTTCATAGGTATATACACTGACAGTGGGTACACGATGAGTCCTAATGTAATGCTATATCTAGCAGAAATCGATAACTATGTGTGACAAAGAGAGTGCATGAAGGCCAAGGTATAATCGAAGTGGATTCAGATCCGGAGAACATTGTCCCGTAGCTGCGCGTTTTAATAACATGTGCAGCATCTGCAACCTTAACCGCTCTTCGTAGTGGGCGTCTCCTTTGTGTTCGTCGATGCAAAACCATCGTAGGCTGACCGGGCATCACCGTAAAGTGAGCGAAGCAACTTCCTCTCTTGCTCACTATAGTTCGGCAGATTCCAATCTTTTTCTTCGAAATAAAGCTCCTCCTTGTGGCGGAGTCGCCGAACGACCGTCTCTTTCCACTGTCTCCAGACTCTGGTATCGTTAGGTAGGTATGCTTCGAGAATCTTGCTTGGGTCCTCGGGGGCAAGAACGCAGAGTGCAAAAACGACTGCGGCCGTGCGAGTAGACAAGATATACTTCTTCAGCAATGGCTTCTCGAGTATCTCCTCAAGTAGGATACGCCGCTGAATCTTTTCCTTGTCGAATGCAGAGAGAAACGAGTTGTAAACCCAAGAGAACCCGAGTGACGCAATGAACAAGATCTGACCGAATAGCGATGCTTGGGGGATGAGGAATAGTTGGGCGATGAATTGGATTGTGAGGAGGACAGAGCAATATCCGATGTATTCCTCGTAGGATTCAGCAGGAAAATCGAGGGAAAACCTGCCGAGAGTGACGGAGTTTACGGCACCTTCGTGGCCTTGCAATAACACAAACTCCTTTCCAGAACCAAGGATACCGTCACCAGGGGGGGATCCTTCTGCGGGACTGTGATGGGTAAATTTTAGGGACCCTAAGCCAATGACGAGGCAGGATATGCCATTGCTGAGGATACCCCACAGAACCAGGGAGAACGCGAACCAATCACGATAGATACCACTCGCGATGCATGCGGCAAAACTGGCGGCGACGGGGATAATGCCGAAGAAAGCAGTGTAGGTTGTGATGCGCTCGGGATGCACCTCCGTAGGAGGAACCTTGTCGAGTTTGACAATGGTGACCCCAACACCCGATCCCTCTCGCCCAGGAATCGGAACTGCGGTGATTTCAGCACATTCCTTCATGAGGACAGAGGCCAAATGGCCAGTGTTGTCGATAATGGTTCCAGAGCTGACAGCTTGAAACCTCGGTCCTTGCCAACCTTCAAACTCGAATAGTCTGGCAGGGTCACTGCGAACGCCGGGGAAGAATCCTTTGAAGAGAGGTGATTTGGCAATGAGACCATATTGCCTAGCGATCTGATACGATCCTGGGGTATTGTACCATCCCAACCACCGCCGCCCTCTGTAAATGTGGACGGTGGCCATGGCAGAAATGGCTTCATCTCCACCAAAAAAGCCCGAGACGCCGGAGGTGTCCAGGGTGAAGTGGTAGTGGTCGAGTGGAGTCGGTGTGGTGATCATGCTAGAACGCCGGTTGAGTATGCGAGGGAGATACATGGAGGTAACGACCTTGGAGGCCAAGAAGGCTGGATTGGAAGGCCACACTCAGATTTGCTTTCTATGACTTATACGAACGAACGGCAGGCTGAGCATAGTGCAGTAACATAAACTTGGTAAGAGAGCACATACCGGTGAATTTGAACTCCGTTCCTGTGCCAAATACTCAACTCTGAAGACGTGGAAGGCCTAAATCGATCCAAGAAAGGTGGGCGCCCGCAGCGCAGATTTCGCTCATAAGCGAGGCGGTGGGAATAGGACGGCGTACCTTGCACCGCATTATAGCTCACCTTTCTTGGTTCACAACATCCATGGTATATCCGCCTGAACTCCTGACGCACAGCAGCCGGGTGTTTTGGAAGAGCCGCAGTCATGAACGGAGCAGAATGGAGCTCACAAGAAAGGATACAATAGCTTCCCATCGAATTCCGTACAAGAATACAGCAGTGCTGTAGATGTTCTGGAAGGTGTGCCACGGCGCCAAGGCGCTCCCATGCACCGCGTTCGCCCGTCGCTCAAGCTGGAGACTGGACATGCTGTAGCTGAGTACCGATGTCAGTATCAGCAAAACCCGTTAAAACCTTTCCCGGGCCGTTCACACAGCCATTCAATACCTGGGCCGCGATGTGAGGAGCAATTGACAAAATTCGGTGTTGATGGGCATCAGTGCGATTTTCCCGAGTTGCATGCTCTGGCTGTTAGTGTCACCACAATGTCTCTACCCATGGGGACTATGCTGTAAGCTGCGGAGGCCACGATTGATGTCCAGCGTAGCAACTCTCCCCTTCACGGTTTCGTTCTTGACGCTACCGGTCAAGCTATGCGTCCGCCAATTAATGGCATCCATCAGTATGGCCTCCTAGGCACGATCAGCAAAATTGGTGCACCCTAGAAAGTCGTGCGCACGGCGTCCGTTCCCGTTACAGATTCGGGGAGACTCGAATCCCCTACTTTCCGACCGGCGCTCTCAACGAGAACGGAGGTTGCCTTATCCTTTGCCTCAAGAGACGCCCGTTTTTGAGAGGAGAGAAAGTCCAGATGTAAGGTTCGTCGCGCGAGCAGGATCTGCTATGAGGTACTACTAACCTCTGATTATGTGGTTGACAATGTACAGTTGCAGTGGGATCGGCGGTCAACGACAGCAGCGTCGAGATTGGCTGGCGAAGGTTGTGTATTTCTTTGCACAAAACTTGACGCCCGGTTTGAAAGGGGGCTTGCAAAGCTCGCAGTCTGCGCATGCATTTGAAATTACTAGTGTGCGTTGTTACAGTAACTAGTTGAGTGACGATGCCGACTCGTCATCGGAGAGGCTATCGAGTCTGTCCAAGCCGTCACGAATGCGCTAAAGTTCCTAGGTACTTACAGGGGTTATTTCGCGATCCATTGCGACTTGGACGTCGTAACCTGCTAGGTGGGCCGAACAATTATTCCGTGTTCCATCGATGCTTTGGTTCCGAATCACTTAAAATTGAAGGGTTAGGCCTGGTTCGTGATGGTCAAAGTGGTAGCCGACATCCGACTGACATCCAAGTCCACGTTTCTACAAGCGATGCGTACAAAGTAAAGGTTGCTTAACGTAGCGAGTATGTGGATCAGAAGATACCGTATACCCCAAATCAAATACCACGATAGATCTTCATCCTTCCTCCTCCTCCACGCGCGACGGTCTCTCCTCCGCTCTTCAACCCTTTCCGCTCTCTGCGTGCATTCTCCAAACGCGCTTCAGTGATCCGAAAACACGCCGGCAACCACTCGTCTACAATCTGTCCCGCGCCGTAGCGTCCTTCGCTTGCCACCCCTTTAGCGTTGTCAAGGCCCAACACCATCAGCGCGAGTGCCCGCGCGCACAACCATGCGTGGACCATTCCCTCGCCGGAGTACCCGGCCGCAATCCATTCCCCAGGACCCGTCATCCTCGTCTTCTTGCCCTGCTCTGACACCATCGTTCCCAGTGTAGGCGACCGCCGCCCTGAGATAGCGCTTGGAATCCGACCCACCCAGGGGAATTCATCGACGGAAGTACTCAGCACGCCACTCCAGAGCACCTTGACTCTTCCGGCGGCCCACGGACTTGGAGTCTGTCTTCCAGCGTCCTCCCTTGCTTCATCACCAACCGGAGATTCCGCTGCGGAGATCCCTTCAGCTCCCCAATTAGCGGCCCCAAAATAGATAGGGAGTGCCCCTGACACATGTGCCGCGCTGTGCACATCATACATACCCCTCGCATTGTTGGCATCGGTCTCGGGCAACGACTCGCGACCGGCACCAAACATGAGCTCCTGCTCGCCGTCTGGGATTTGTGTGAGGTAGTCAAAGCCCTTCTGTTCCGGGCTATCGTAAAAGACATAGGATCTTTGCTCGTGTTTCTTCTCCTGTGAATCGCTGTTCCCGATCCCTCGAAATTGGAGAGCTCTTCCAGGACGTTGTGCGCTCATCGTCTCTCGAATTCTATAGATGACATCCGCAAGGCCGGGGACAAGCCCGCCGACGTAGGCATTCGTGAGATGCACGACGTGAGCGGCGGTCAGTTTTCCACGAGGGGTAGTCAAGGAATAAAATGGGTTGGTGGACGAAGGTCCAGTAATGGACGTGCATGGCGTCTGCGTGAAAAGCTGGAAGCTAGTCGGTGTTCATTGTCGGTGAGTCTCGATCATCATCACGTTGAAACGATACCAACCGCTTGGGATATTCCTCCAGGAGACGAGAAAGAATGCTTGTGACGAAACGATATGGTTGCATCGCGCCCGCTCGCATTGTGACACATCCAACAGCCAACGCAGCAAGGTTATGTCTCTGCCAACGACATCTCTCATAATCGCAATCGATTTGATGGACATGCAACCAGCGTACCTTTCGAGCATCCTCTCCTTCCCATATGCAAAAATCGCGGGCCTCTTCGGGCATATCGGCCTGGAATATCTTCAATTTTCGTTTTGCCTCCGAAAAAACCTTGTGATCGAAGAAAACATCCACGGAGTGCACTTCCCGACAGTCAGCGTCGTCCCTCTCTGCCTCCGCAATCTCTAGTAGCTCATCTAGATGTGCAAGACGGAAGCGCATGATTTTCTGGGTCGCGACCTCGCCAAGGCTCTGTTTCAGATCCTCATAATCATAATATAGCGGTGGGTTGATGTGCCCTCCGTTCCTATGTCATTCATTCAGTGTGATTGCAAGATCGACTGTCACGCCTCGACCCACCTGCCTGTCGCCCCAGAACATGTCTCCTGCGCTTCCAACATGACAACGCTCAACGGATCACTGTTATCGTCCCGTTCTTGATCAATATCAAGCAAGGTCCTGGCAAACGATGCACCAGATATCCCAGACCCAATAACGACTGTAAGGTGGTACGCGACGTGTGAGCGTAAAGAGCAGCGTTCTAAACTGAAATTGCTCACCAATATCTGCATGACTAGGGAATGTATTGCTGGAGACATGCGTAGCGATGGAAGATGGCGGATAGGTCCAAAATGACTGCGTTGGTTCTTGGATGGGGAATACAGGACAAGGAGGTAGCTCCGAAACAGCACCACGGCATTTCTCCAAACGGCCTCCACTGGTGTTCTGGATGAGTTGGAAACGTGAAACGCAGTTGCCCATAGTCCAAGTCGCCGAATAATGGGACCAACCTTGAACGCAAGTCAACTAGAAGAGTGATTCAGGAGAGAAAACAGAGCCGCCATTCCGTGCGGGTAGATATGGGCAGCTACCCAATTGGGCCGTGTCCGGCGGGCACGCTAAAAATCAACCGATGTCTATGAATTTGGCCAACTGCGTGCTGGGTTGTCAGAATGGTAGTGAGATGAGCAGCGGACTGACACAAGGTCACTGCCATAACCCTTGAGCGTCGCTATCGCGTCGGCGTGTGATAACGACAATACCGTCCACTTGGGTTCCGTTCAACCGGACAAGTAATAGAAAAAAAATCTATAATTGCAAACACAGGACTGTGGGAAGACATCGGGGGAATTTGAATTGATCAAAATCATCAAGACGTCTCGTGGAAAACCTGGATAAGGTCCTTCTGAAACCGAGCGAGATACGCCACTAGTTCCTCCTCAGGGAGCGTGGAGTGGTCCAAGGCTTGCGTGAGTTGGGACCGGAGCTTGAGTACACCACAGATCCGATGATCGGTTTAGAAGCGGAGATACTGGGTACGATACATACCTTCAAGACAGCACGACGGCGTACGGCCATCAGTGTTGTTTGACTTTCTTCTTCCCTTCGGGCGTGTAGGTCCGCAAGTGCGTTTGCTATTCTCCTACCTTCTTCGATAACATCACTAGGCAGATCGGCAAGACGAGCAAGTTCGAGGCCTGTGAAGTTTACTCTTGTAGGAGTGAGTCATCATCCTTGATGGATAAAAGCCGACCATAGTGTTCTAGGTCTTCAGGAACTCCGTCCATTATTCTGCTTTAAATTAGATGTAAAACGGCGTGGAAGAGCACGACTTACTTGTACCTGAATACCATGCCAAGGCTGGATGCTGACTTTCGTGTACGCTAACAGAGGATTCTCTCAGAACGGCAATCTGAAAACGAAAGTTACTGACCTGGACAGAAAGATGCAGACTATGATAGAAGTTCAGCTGATTATGTGACAGGCTTGCATCTAAAATTCTTACTTCACTACCGAGGGTTGCCGGGAGAGGGTCTTCGATAACTCATGGAAGTGCCTAAGTTGAGGTGTGAAACAGCATTGTATTTCAAGAAAGAACAAACGTTGCGAATAACACAAAGCACTGAACCCAATAAGTCAGCCAAGTCGAATGCCAACACTGCGCCCACCTTGATCCTGTTGAGTTCCTCTGCGATGGCGTGCGCAATTCCGACACCCTCACAAGGAGAGGTCCCACGGCCCAACTCGTCCACTAAGACAAGTGTTTTGGGCGTCGCGAGGCCTATTCCTGGGGTAAGTCCGAATTCTGGGTAAAATGAAATACTTTCCCAATATCATCGCTGAGGAAGTCATCTCATTTGCAAATGTGCTTAGGTTCTTCTCCATGTCATCATCGTTGGACAAACGGGATAAAAGGGCATCGTGAATGCTGAGAACGTAAATGAGTCTGGATCGTACACGACCTAAAATCGGATAACTCGCCGGAAGCTTGCATAGTCTGCGGGAACAAAGCACCCACACATTGCCATGATAACCAAGAGACCCGTCTGGCGAAGATAGGTGCTCTTCCCTGGATGCATGTAAGAAAGTATTCGAGTTGCCGGCACCGGTACTTAAGCGTACCGGACATACTAGGGACAAAACACTGAGTTGTTGTTGTTGTTCTCTCATAAAGAGATGTACTCACTTCGGGCCTTGGATGATCTGGAAATGAGATGCATCGCAACAATAGATATCATTTGCAACCAATGTTCCAGCAGCATGAACGGTTTCCAGTATCGGGTGCCGACCCGATTTAACCGCAAGAGTACCTGTAAACTCTGGGCGGACTTTACGATCATACAAGTTATTAGTCTATACTTGCAACAGTACAAAAATCACCATAGTTTCTCACTGCAACAACGGTCAATATTGTCTCGTAGGTTATGAAGCGATACTCACTTATGGAAGCGTGTGCAAACGACCAAAGGAGATCAATCAAGGCAACCTGTCGGAGTGAGTCGGAAACATTCACATGATAAGGAAAGGGGATATACCGCTTCAGAGGCTGTGTAGAGAGCACCAGAGTGCGATAATACCTCAGCTACCAACTCTTGGATGATCCTGATGGTCGCCATTCGATGAATATATGCATACTAGTAAGCAAACGAACATTTACTTATCACTGAGAATCAAGGTCTCGTCTAGCGCATCCTTCATCCGCGCATTCATCTTCTTCTAAGAATTACTTAGGCGTAAGTCGTCCTCAGAACGGACAGGTGTTTACATACCAATTCGAGGCTTGAAAATATCCATTTCCCCTTTTGTGCTGAAACATTTAAAAAACCTTTGGGAAGCTCGCCCTCCAAATCGTCTTTCTTCAATGCAAAGACAAAACCGCGCTCTTGGTAGATCAATGTCATTGGTAATTCGTGCTTCTCCGATAACGCGGTATTCAACTGGTATATATCGCCAACATTTTCCTTGAATGTTTCCCGCGCCACGTCGAGAAGACGGTTACGGTTGGCCTGGAGAAAATTGTTGGGGATTTGCAGAAGCCGAGCGTGGAATAGCTCACCCTCACTGCATACACTCTGGCATTGACGGCCGAGATCCCTCCCTGAACAAAGCGACAAGGTCAGTTAGAGGATGGCGCTCCATGTCGTCCGAACCTTGTTGCAACCGACTGCGTCATTCAGATTATCCGCAATAAGGTCAGCAATAAGCGCGAGACGGTTGTCCGAGATCATCTAAAGGATTCATGGAACGAGGGTTACTTGGCATAGCATACCTTCGCCTACCTCGTGTATGAGTTGTAAGAGCGGAGATGTGCCATTTGCCAATGCCTTACGAAGGTAAGGCAGGCTTCGAATGACGCTTTGAAGAGAAAGCATCTGGGAAACCCGAGCAGACGCAGACTTGGCTGAATTCGACGTGTGAACTTCGAGTGTCGCAAGCTAAACATTGAAAGCGTGAATTATTCGTATAGGAGGGAGTTAGCTATCTGACCGATGAAATTAATTTGTCGAAGTCAAGCTTGTTGAGGTACTTGAGTGCATCCCGTATGTCCGAGAATCGATCTTCATTCTCCACTAGCTCTGCAAGATCATTAGAATCAGAATGCAGGATAACGAATATAAAATCACCGGCTACAACATCAAGGCGGGCATTGATAGCCTCGATGCCTGGGAAATCAAGGTTTCATCGTCCGGCCGATTATCACCGACAGATCAAGTGGGAGTTAGGTACCTGTCAACGGAGTCAAGATATTCGTGCGCAGCAAGCGAGAAGCCATCGCGGTATACGTATGATTGAGAACTCTGTGCTCGTAGAATCAATCAATAAAGAATAAAGCTCAGGGCATCTCACCCGAAGAGTGTATGCGGCGACTTGTTGCGTATGACATTCTTGACGAGTTCAAGATTTTTCGCTGTCTCGGGGTCGATTAACATCGTACCCTTAACGGATGCGTAATGTATGCGGAGGGAAGCAGATGAAAACCGTGTGTTCAGGTGACTTTCAGAGTACTTGAACAATGCACATGCAGCGGAAAGTGCATAATATCTATTACGCGCGACATCAGCGCTGGGCAGAAATGCAAGACGCATATGTATTATACTTGTCTGACACGGAGACGAGTGTGGCAGCCCGCTCGTCGTTTTCCACGCATAATTGCGTGATGAAATCCATCCCTGTCACGGGTTATGCGTACGAATGTCCGGGGCTGGCGCACGAAGGACACACCTGCGCCGTCGTTCCAGTACTTTCTTGCGACTGGCTCTACAGGTACGTTAGGAAACTCTTTCTTGATAAACTGGACCAGCAGGGATGTGGTTGGTGGCTTCTTCCCAGTAGATGCTAGCGTCGCATCTGTGGCAGCGATGAACGTATCAGGGACAAGAACGAGCGAAGGGTAATGGATGTGCATCTGATGCAGCGTCTTGACGTATGTCGGACAATCTGCGAGCTTTAGGTGGATGTCCCCGCACACGATCCAGTCAGACGATGAAAGAAGACGACGAAGCTCGGGACCTGCCTGGACGAGCATGACGCGTCCTGTGTCTCTGTCCATTGCTGCGATACCCACTTCGTGTGCAACTCCACGGCTTTCGAGGAGAGCGATCACATAGCTGCCTTCATGTCTTGTCGATGCGGAGGTCTGTGGGCGAGCAGTTCCTAGACGCGCCGTTCCAGGGCGGGACTGCTCTGTCCATGGACGCGTTGTGTCGGTGCGACGCGACTGTCCCGAACCTAAAGGGCGAGGCGGTGTAAAAGGCATATGCATGATGATGGACTCGGATAACCACACAATTTATGATCTGTGCCGCGCTTGCCACTGGAGCCACGTGGTACATACTGTACATATGGGAACGACTGTCTACTAGATGGGTAATGATAAACATCCAATTCCGTCGAGATACTTCACGTCCGCACCATCTGAAGGGGATTTCAGCATCTCTCTGTGCTTCACATTGAGTTTCCGAACTTCAGTCATTACGTGCTGAATGCCTATCCGTGAAGTTCAGTGTCGTCATACTTCATGCCTTGACTGGCAGGGTTCAACCCACTGAGATTATCTTCTTTGATGCTCGCTGCCCGCTCTTCACAGGCCACGACACCATGACCATTAATTCTTGTATCTGCAACATTTGTCGAATCAGGTCGACAACTTCCACCAGCTGATCGTGTAATGATGGTGGCACATTCTCTCCACAAACGACAGCTCTCGTCTGTTGTTGGGATCGGACCTGATATCAGTGAGGCCCTTTAGAAATGCGGTTTCATGATTGCAGTCGAGAGTTGCTCTTTCAGTCGGATCGACGGTCGGGGCCTCATCAGGATCTGGAGGGGGCGAAATCAAGGCCGGTTCATCTAATAACTTACGGCACGCACTACCTTCATCGCTGGCGCCGCCCGGTACGTTTGTATGGATCGTCGACGAAACAGGATGGTCCAGTAAGCATAGCGGTCGGTCTCCATCTTCCCTGACAGTCGGAGGCAGGTTAGGACAATACCCGGTTGGGCTTTGGATAGTCCTGAAGAGGCATCGGAGCCGGCGATCGATTGATCGACGTGACCCAATGGAGGAGTGGTAGTTGGCGTCTGTAGGTCAAAACCGTCAAACGACTGTTGAGAGAAGCAGACTCGCTGGAAGACAGGAGTAGATAGCCTCACCTCCTCAACATCCCCATTCGTGTGTATTCGACCGCCGAGGAGGGATATTGTTGGCCACTAGCGGGCTGGGGTCTACACAATGGGTAGTTCTTATGGCGACGTTGTCGAACCTGAAGGAGGCCGTGGACGGGATGGAGCAGCGCGATTAGGTGTTTCGCCAACGTCTGGTATGACCAAGGAATGAAAAGGACACTGGGGAATGACCTCGCTAGGTAGGTAGATGTGAGTTCACACGTTGGTGGGCCAATGTCTCCACAAGAGCTTCAACACGGCGTAGGCGTTCATTCAGTTCGGTGGCTTCTTGTGGTCCAGGGATCGATCGACGAAATTCGTCCAGGATTTGGTTAGTCGATGCTTGAGCTTGCGAAAGAGCGTTGGTCTGTTCAAATACTCGCTCCAACATGGCGTGGATGGTGGTTATAGTGATAGCTTCTGTCGGTTGGGCTGTCCTATTGGAGTCTGTAGATTCTGCAGTTGGAGACGACTCAGAGGGCGTGGTGGAAGAGACGAACTAGCAAGCGCTGGATTCTCGGAAGGTAACATTGACGGTTCAGTTAGCAAGGGCCCCGCTGACCGATATTCAAAAGGCGTGGCGGGCGACGTTTCGGTGGGTCCCGCTATCTCTTCTGCTGTACGCTTCGAGCTGAGGTCTCGATCACATGACTTGGACGGAAGGACTCCATTGTCACAAGTACTCCAAGTCCAGCGTGATCGACGTTGACAATGAGCAAGATGCAAGGTCAAACGCCGGTGTTTGTGACGAGTACAACAGTGTTTTTCCGTCCCCCGTATCGTACGCTGATCGACCTGTTTGCCAGACACTGCGCCCCGAGAGGCAGTCGGGCAGAAAGGCACAAATTTCGAACATCACCGCGGCGACGATCGGAGCAAAAGTCCTTTTAACGTCCAATCCTCACCCGCTTTCAAATAGACCATCGCCGACGTGATTCGCACATGCTTGGGCCCAAAGGCCATGTGGAAAATGATCTTGGATCCGATGGGTATATTGTAGGTGCATCGTCTCTAAAATCGCTCATTTCTTATCGTATTCCAAGGTTGACTAACGATGGGAACGCGATTCTACGAGAAATCGACGTCGCCCACCCAGCCGCCAAGAACATGATCGAACTCAGTCGCGCTCAAGACGAGGAGTGTGGGGATGAAATCCTCGGTAAGTTTTCCTCGATCTCGTGCATCCGTGAAGGTTTAATGCTCATTTAGCCAGCGAAATCCTCGCATAATCCCTCGCTCAGCTTGAGCGTGACATCCACCGTTGTCATTATATCCGCGTGCAACAAGGCCCTCAAGGAGCCACTCGGGATAGTCAAAAAATTTCTATTCCCATGGCCACATTCCGACGAGGAGATGATCGCCCTCATCAAGACGTCGATCGGTACCGGATTCGTCGCCAGCTGGTCCGACCTCATGTGTCGCCTCGCTCTTCAGGCCGTCGCAGCGGAAGAAAACGGTCACAAAACGGTCGACATCAAACGATATGCGCGCGTAGAGAAGATCCCCGGTAGCTTCGATCGAGGAATCGCGCGTGTTGGATGGCGTCCTTCTAAACAAGGACATGACCCACCCCAATATGCGCCGGAGAATTCAACGTCCACATATCGTTCTGCTGGACTGCCCGCTCGAATACAAGAAAGGAGAAAGCCAAACTAACATGGAATTTTCAAAGGAGAGCGACTGGGCTCGTGCACAAGAAATAGAGGAGCAAGTCATCGCGCAGTGTAAGCGCATCCTCGAGTTCAAACCAGACCTCGTCATCACAGAAAAGGGAATATCAGGTCGGTATTTTTTTGTGCAATATCACGAGCGGGCTTACCCTTAACCTGACATAGATACGGCTCAGCACGTCTTCGAGCGGGCCACCATTGCCGCTAATTCGTCGCGTCCGCAAGTCCGATGACAACTTGTCAGGCGAGTAGAGGATCTTCGGGAATCCGACGTTGGGACTGGCTGCGGACTGTTCCACATCGAAAAAATAAGAGACGAGTGTGTACATTGTGTTTATTAAGCGCCGTCCAGGACTCACCATTCCACTCCACTACAGATACTTCACATTTTGAACCGCTTGCGTCAACCCAAAAGCGTGCACAATTTTACTTCGCGGGCCCTCAAAGGACATTCTCAACGAAATCAATCGTAATCTAGCCGACGCTCTCTCCTTCGCGCGTAGCGTATACTTCAACCCTCTCCTTGCACCAAGCGCTGGCGCAACGGAAATGGCGATCAGCGTCGGATTGCACGCAAAAAAGCAAGGAGCGTCACCGGCGCCGAAGGGTGGCTGTTCAAGAGCCGCAATGGAGGTCATTCCACGAACGCTCGTTCAGAACAGCGGCGAGAACGTGATCCGCGTATTGACGGAGCTACGAGCGAAACACGCCGACGGTGCGCATTCGTGGGGCGTCGACGGTGAGACAGGCAAAATCGTGGACATGAAATCGTATGGATTGTATGAAAGTGCGAGCGTCAAGGTGCGTCGTCCCCGTGATCGCACTGTTTCGTTACCGTTGTTGACGAGCGGCTTAGATTCAAATACTCCAGAGGGCCTACTCCGCGTCGACGACGTTGTACAAGCTACGCGCAAAGAAAAGGATCAACAGGTTCCTCCACCTGAAGAAATGGCTGAGTGAAGGAGACGGATGATCGTCGCGACCGCATGCTGTGCGTAAGGCAAACAATTTATGAGTTGTACCGGCGACCAGTCGCCCTACATCCTCCCGAGTCCGGATGACCGAGTCATTTTATACTACATAAAATGATAATAGGCACGTTGTGTTCATGGAATCGACACGAAAGAAAGCTAGAAAGGTCCGGGTATCAGTGACGACGACACAAGTCCGATAAGAACACTAGCCTTTTGAACTTGATACTGTACATAGCCAAACAACATGAAAACTTTGCTGGTGACCACTGGTAGATAGGCAAACCGTCGTGTCTCATGCTTCGAACGCAACATGCGCCAATTTGTGTGATCCGAGTTTGCAAATATGATTCGCGTTACTCTTTTGTCGATTGCTATGACGCACCGCGACTTTATTATACACACAAATGTCCGAGCGATATACACATTGTCCGCGGGACAGACACATCTCAGCGTGATACAATGTATATGTTACGCGGTACACAGTTGGATATGTACATCAAGCCTAGTAGCTCTGCATGATCTAAATTCGAAAGAATTGAATAATTTTGTTTTCATGGCTTCGGTTTTGCATTACGCCCTTGGCGGGAGACCTTGTAGTGTATTTACAAAGCTGGCTTATACGGCTACGAGTCCTTGGCGGCCCACATTTCGGCAATGTCATTGAGCATCTCGAGGTCGTGAGCTGCCTTGATGAGTTGCCCGTCTCTTGCATCCC
>JBBPOF010000374.1:0-26920 GCA_038091315.1 Porphyrellus cyaneotinctus | reverse complement strand
TATTCAAATCTCTTGACCCTTGATGCTATAGAAAGCCAAGAGTCAGTACTTTATTTCATACACTAACATAATGGCAGTCCAGCTTAGGGTTGTTGAGGGTTATCAGCTTTAGGGGAAAACATGCAAATATTGGGACAGTTTTTTGAGCCACTGTACATGCCCCAGATTTTAGCCCCGATGACCTCAATAGATTTAATGCTTGTACTCAGATGAGGCAGTTCAACAAATCCAAAAACATATCAGATGACGATGTTAGAAACTTACGACAGGCCTCCTGGAAAGAGTCAACAGTCACTATCCTGGTGTCTACTTGAGAGCGGAATTCTGCTGGAAATGGATGACTCTTTGTGATCCCAGGACTATTCCATTGCTCCCTGACTGCCATCATCTATGCGTCCTTCTCTGAAAAGCCTACAAAGTGGTCCATCTTATGTTGTTCAAACATATCTGGAAGTCGCCCATCACTGGTCAAGATCAGCACATATATGATGAACTATATACTTCTG
Organism: Porphyrellus cyaneotinctus; assembly: GCA_038091315.1. Lineage (NCBI taxonomy): Eukaryota > Fungi > Basidiomycota > Agaricomycetes > Boletales > Boletaceae > Porphyrellus > Porphyrellus cyaneotinctus. The sequence continues at coordinate 26,414 of JBBPOF010000374.1, read as the reverse complement.
ATGTGTGGATCACTGCACATGATGAGCTACAGAAGCAACAACATGACAATGGATGCAATTTGGAGAGGGTAATTACTGTGCTTATATTCTAGTCTGATGCCACGCACCTCACACAGTTTGGTACTGCATCTGCATGGCTGGTTTACCTTTTCTTTGGGAACCAATCAAAGTACACTTGTAGCCACCCTGAATTGGGAGCATGTCACCCTGTCGCCTTTATTCCAAGTGTAAGCTATGCTCCATTCAATGTAGTTTATTTGAAACTAAAGATAAACAGTTACCAGCAAGCATTCTTAATTTTATATCTGGTTTTGTAAAGAAAAAATCCATCCATGACATTCTGGCGCATTGCAAATGTGAGCTATTTCATGTGACATGGAGGATCTTGCTTGATGATGAGTTTATCAATGCCTATCAAAATGGTATTGTCATTACATGTCACAATGGCAAGAAACGTCAAGTCTTCCCCCAGATCTTCACATACTCTGCAGATTATCCTGAGAAGTATGTATTCAAATTTCAATATCCATACTGATCTGCTAATAGAGTTATGACAGGGTATTACTGGCTATGATTTGGGACAAAGGTCTCTACCCATGTCCTCAATGAATGTTTGATTCCCAAGACTGCCTTTCATCTTCTTGGGCTTTTATCTGATGTGTTGCAGAGGATATCCAAGAAATGTTTGTACCTACGTGAGAAGGTCCTGGCTGCACAGAGTGCTATTTACAATTTTGGCTCGCCAATTAAAGGCACCATCCCAGAAGTGCATCTAAAAAGCACGTTCCCAGTGCCTACATGTGTGCATTCATCCATAACTTTGGTCTTCTGAACATAGAAGCATCTAAGCTTTCCAACAGAATGCAATACAAGATAGACTTGGATCATTTGGATGCAACATTTATCACATGCTTGTAGTTGATCTCCTCCATGAGTTCAAGTTAGGGGTATTCAAATTGGTTTTCAAGCACCTGTTATGGCTCTTATATGCCATTGACCCAAGCTTGATATCAAGGCTGGATGATCGGTATGTGTATTTCCATGTTGACTAGATATTTTCATGAGATGAAGATCCTTTGAAGATTCTGCCAGATAGCACCCTTTGGAAAAGGCTCAATCCATTGCTTTCTGACCAGTGTCTCCCAGGCTCGTTAGTGTGCAGCTCATCACTTTGAGGATGTCCTCCAGGTTTGATACCCTACATACCACTCAATACATTCATTCATATGAGCTCTTAGTATGTGATTCCAGCTTTTAAGGGATTGCTCCCCACTGCACATGATGTTATTGTATGAACCCTCCTTTTCCGACTTGTCCATTGGCATGCTCTTGCCAAATTATGACAACATACTGAAGAATTCCTCGGTTTGCTTGATGAGGTCACTCGTTCGCTTGGACAGCAACTATGAAGGTTTCAGAATGTTACATGCAAAGCCCTCAATACAATGGAGTTACCTTCTGAGACAATCGCTCATTGGTGAAGGAAGGAATGTGAACTCAACAAGTCAAATTCAAATTCTGCTACTAGTAGAACTTCTGGCACCCACTCCAAGGCCTTCAACCTTAATACATACAAGCTACATGCTCTAGGAGACTATATGTGTATGATCCATCTGTTTGGAACAACAGATTCCTATTCTACTCAAATTGTAAGCCATCTCAGATTTACCATCATTTTGTGAAGAATGTAATGGCAACTTTCCTGTTGTCAGGAAGAGGTCTCCCACCAATAAATCAAGAAATTCTACCAGTGTACAAACAAGAAGAATCCTGCAGGGCAGATTGCCATGCAGGAAAGACGGCTCACCTGTGTTCAATGTCAGTACGATGGACACTACATCAATCTATTGTCCCTGCAAAATGCTTCAACAAATTCAGACTTGATGGTCCCAGACCAGCTACCAGGCCAATGCTTTCGATCTGGCAGTGTACCTCCAGAGCTCTCCTGATGATCTAGCATTTGAGGTCAGATCTACTTTGCAAAGTAATATAGTGTCCATACTGACATTGTACAGGATTTCATCCCAAAACTAAAGGATCATCTACTATCATGACTTTTAAACTATGAATATAATGGTGATGAATGGTCGTTCACCAATGAGTAGCAAAACTCTGTTATATTCTTTGTTCGAAATATTTACAGATCAACTACACAACATATGATATGTATGTGTCAAGATCAGAACACATTATATCCAGGGCATGGTTCTACCTAGGCTGTCATGTTACTCTTGTAGGAGGATGGTCCAAGTGCTCATCCTTTTTGGTATGCTGAAGTCTTGGGTGCATTTTTGATCACAATTAGCCACTCCAGAATCAAGCAGACAATGGACTTCTTGTAGGTTCATTAGTTTGGTGTCATGCCAGATTACCATTAGGGGCTCAAGGACACTTGTCTTCCAAAGATTGGATTTGTTCCATCAGATTTGGGTGCTGCCTTTGGCTTTGTTGATCCTTCCTTCATCCTCCATGCTTGTCACTTAATTCCCACATTTGCAGATGGCCATACTAATTCATTGCTCCATCATAGCCCATCAGTTGCTTGTGAAATGGATGTTTTTGACAACTGGGCAGCATACTATGTTAATATGTGAGTTTCACTTTCCTACTGTAGATTCCAAGTCACCACCAGCACTACTAACTCCTTCCTAGTTTTGCTGATCATGACATGTTTGCATGTTATGCAGGTGTCAGTGTGGAACATCATGCACAGTATAAATTTCCAACTTCGCTACACCAGGATGATGACCAGCACAGTGATGCGGATGATGAGCTGTTTCCTCTTGCCAACAAGGATGGGGGTACCACACACAGTAACTGCAGCCATGATCTTGAAACTGACAGTCAAAGGGAATCAGTCCCAGATAACGAACATCAAGGAAATTATTGTGACTTGGTGGGCAAAGAAGAGGAAATGGTAGAAAGCAAAACTGAAGGAAGTGAAATGGAGGATGAAGAGACAGATGAAGAGGCTGGGAGTGTCATCAACATGGATGAGGATGGAGATAAGGATGACAGTGGTCCTACCTTCAAGTTCTGATCCTGATGTTTAATTGTCTTGTAACTGTCAGCCCTGTAGATTTCTGTGTTAGTAGTTATAGTGCCAGCCCGAAGAATGGAATGGCCTTACTTAGTGGAACTTCCATCACAGCGCCACAGCACACTTTATTGAAGATTGGCACCATGAGAAAATTCATCACAGAACACCTCTCTGACATGATGATACCTGTAAGTGTAACTCTTTCTACTACTCTCAGATAACTTGATCATCTCTAGGTATGCTGTGTAGTGTGTGCTGCAGTCTCAATCCATGACGAGAATACTACCTCTTGTCCAATCACCCACTCAAAACCCCCCTCCAAGGATCTACAAATGACCTCATCCCAGTCCACCGCCCTCAGCCCCCACCACTGCCCCAGGAAAAAGGCAAACAAGAACGACATGGATGCCGTGATACAAGGTAAGCACAAGTGTGATGCCCTGGCTCAAGGCCCACAAGAATGCCAACAAGCCCAAGTCTGCTCTTGCTCCCCAGGATATAAAGGATAAAGGCAATGATCTTCCCTCTGCCAATGTTACAATACGCCCTGTTCTTTTTCTTTTCCTTGATTTAGCTAAGCCCTTTTTTGGACTTATCTCTTTTCTTCTGCAATGACTCACCCCCATTACATCACACTCCACTTGCTTCGTCATCATCTTCTGCAATGACTCATTCCCATTACATCGTACTCCACTGGCTTCGTCATCATCTTCTGCAATGACTCATTCCCATTACATCATACTCCACTTGCTTCGTCATCACCCCCTTCCATCATATTCCATCATATTCTTTCTCGCTTGGTCATCATGCTTCTTTGCCTGCCCTTAAACCATGCTTCTATGCCTGCCCTTAACCACACCCATAGTATATAGTCCCTTCTCAGACACTCCTAGAACCCTAACATAGACCTGCTCAGTCTTCCCTCGATACGCACCTAGACCTTCCTCAGTACCCCACTGTTCTCATGCTGTGCAATACAGTCTACTGTTGATACCTTCGTCCCCCACTGCCGACCTCTAGTCTTGCTCCTTTGACTAGTCCACCATTCCTCCAGTCCACCATCTCTCTGGTCCACCATCCCTTCCTTCCACCATTCCTCCTTGTCCACTGTCGCTCCCTGTCACTCCCTTGTCACTCCAGTTGACTATCCCTGTGTCCTCCATGCCCTTTGCCTTTGGACCCCTCGTCCTTGTATCCCCTAGTCCTTGGATCCCTTGTCCTCAGGTCCCTTTGTCCATGGATCCCTCGTCCTCCACCCCCTTGTATGCAGATCCCCCGTCCACCCATCCTCTCACCCTCGGGTCCCTCGCCCTTTGTCCCCTCATCCTCTAGCCCTCTGTTCCCAGTCTCCTCGTCCTCCATCCTCTGTCCCCTCATCCCTCTGTCCTCCATCCCCTTGTCTTCCATTCCTCTGTCCTCCATCCCCTTGTCTTCCATTCCTCTGTCCTCTGTCCCCTCATCCTCTGTCCCTCCATCCTCTGTCCCCTTGTCCACCGTCCCCTTGTCCTCCATCTCCTTGTCTATGGATCCCTTGTCCTCTATCTCCTCATCCTCAGATCCCTTGTCCTCTGATCCACTGTCCCTTTGACATTCCCTGAGCCTATGCCAGTCGCTACCCATGGCTGTCATAACAAAAGGTCTTTGTTTCCCACTAGAAGGCTACCATTGAGTAGGCCACCCTATCCACGCCCATTGACCCCACTGAAAACCCTGTCGCACCCTGAGAACTCCTCGACCCCACCCACTGACCCCACCATGAAAACTTGCGACCAATTGACATCTACCTAGTCAATGTTGAATCACGTCCTCACCTGCCAAACCCCCTTGAGCGCAACATGTTGCGCCCTCATCCAACTAAACGAAACCCTGCTGGTGACAATCTACTGAGACTTTGTGGCGTTCTATCCCAGAGACCTGCACTTGTCGAGGTACCCTATGAGGCAATGAACATAAGCAAGTCAGTAGTGACTTCTCAGTAGTATAGTAGAAAGTCCTATGCCCTCTTGAACCCCATATGATTCAACACTGCCCACACCCTGCCCCCGCTCCTGTGTCCTCATTAGACCAGGCCCTACCCTTGCCTCTGTGCCTTTGAAAGGCCAGACCCAGTCTTCGCTTCTGAGTCCTCATTAGACCAGATCCCATCCCCACTGTCCTGAGGCATTCCTCATGAATGGCCGAACCCTTTTCACCGAAGAACACACTAGAGATGCTTCCATCAAGCAGTCACCCTCTCCCTCCTAGATTCTCAGCCTCATCTGATCACCCTCAACTCCCCCACCAGTGGTCACCGGTTGGCACCCCTCATCCTTTGTTCTCACCCTGACTCTGTTCTTCCCCAACATCCTTGGGAAGAATAGATGTCTTTCACCTTGTCACTTCGTCGACCCCTTCTGGTCGAACTCCCTCTCCCCTAACTCCCCATAGCATCCTTTACAGGATGGACGTACCACACTGAACACCCAGACCCTTCCACCAAAATCCCTCTGTGGAATGAACGCACCCATGGAACCATCGTCCTCTTTGAACCCCATGGCCCCTACTGTTATCTACCACCTCGATCCCTAGCCAAATACCTGAAACACTGCTCCCTTCGAGGAATAGACATATCCACTGGACCATCGCCCTCACCACCATTGACTTCATTGAACCTTCACTGCTGTCCACCATCACCGTAACCCCTCTGTCAACCCATCTTCCCTGCATAAGAAGAGGATGCCCGCTTGACTCCCCACTACCTCAGAACCCCCCTGTTGTCTCCTTATGAGACAGACCCACACTGGACTCCTCGTCTTTACCAACAATCCATCAACTCACTTGGCAGGGTGGGTGCCACCACACCATTGAAACACTGAGACCACTGACAACCTCAGTCCTCCCTTAACTATTCCACCAGACTCATCGATTACCTCCGCATATCCCTGAACAACCCCATCCCTCTTGACACCCCCAGAACCTTTGAACCACTGAAGTCCACAATTTAAGGACTGTCCTCTCGAAACCCCTGAAACCTTCGACCCCTGAAGCTATATCTTGCTCTCCCCTTGTTGCTGCTGTCAAACTGACATCTCATTGAACCATTGAACCATACACCCACATTGAACCAACCCCCATTGAAACCCTCATTGCTCTATCTGAGCGAACGATTTCCTGGTCCACATTTGTTGGATAGGAACCCCATCAACACCCTTGAAACCCTTGTTGCTCTATCTAAGCGAACAATTACTTAAGTCCACGTTTGTTGGACTGATACATGGAACCATTGAAACCTACGAACCCTCGTCATCTCCACTATGGGATGGACGCCCACTGAAATAAAACCCCATGAATCACTGAACCTCATCGTCCCCACTGAAGGATGGATGCCCATTGAACTACCCCCTCGAAACCATTGAAACCTGTGAAACTCTCATCACCTCCACTAGACAAATGTCACCATCCAAATATCACTGATCCACAAAGAAGACAACCACCATTGTGTCCACTGATCCCTCCTCATGTCCCTATAACACCCGAACCCTTGACATCATTAAAACCCACCAAACTACACCCAGACACCCCCAAACCCATAGAAGCCTAGATCTCGCCTGCCTCTTGTATGACATCGCTCTCACTCCGTCACTGATGTCCTATCACCCTATCACGAGAACCCTGTCCATGGCCCAAACCATCTGAAACCTCCATCTGACCTTATCAATGGAGAAGAAGAATTTGAAATTGATAAGCTTCTGCGCCACCACAGCCCCCCTTCTCGCTGCTCCTTCTTGATCTAACAGAAGGAATACACAGCCAAAGAAGACTCCAGGGTCCCTGAGTCTGATTTAGGACATGCCAAGACCCTTCTCCACACCTATAAGTGCTCTCACCCAAAGCCCTCCTCCTAAGAAGCCTCAAACATGACCTACCCTTTCACCACCGACACTATCTGCTCCCACCGCTGACAAACGACAAGGTGTGCAGCCTCTTCATGAGTGCCCCCTTGTACCTAGGACCAAATACCCCTTCAATATCCATCCATGCTCACTTGAATGATCATCTGACTCCCTCCGCCTGCACCTTCTGCTCTTCTAACTAGTGTCACTTGCACTGTACATCTGAGGACTATGCCCTGGAACAGCCCCTAGACATGATACCTGCCCTCAACCCTCAAACTCCCCCATCACTGATCCCCTGATCTCCAATGACTCACCACCCTCCTGGATGATCTCCACCTCGCAACGTCCACCAGAACCCCCACTTATTTGAGAAACGAACCACTCTTGACACCGCACTTCCTTGACTGGCCCCGTTGACCCTGTCCCCACATTACACCCATGACATCCCTGCCTCTGGACTCCCTTGACCACACAGAATATGTGTCACTCCACTAGAAGTTGCTTCCCCAGTCCAACAAACACCCTCTGACACTCTGCTCATCAGAATGACCCAGGCTCTGAAATTGACCTGTCCCTCCTTGCTGATCACTGCCCATCCTTATCTATTGAAAGCCAAATTAGAAGTCAACTTGTCCCTCAACTTCCTCTTCCACGCTCTGAACTCCGCCACTTCCCTCCATCAATACATAAAAAAATACTTCGTTAGCCCCAATGATTCCCCAGAAGACTCTCACCTTGCTGCCTCTGCCTACCTCTCCCGCATCAATACAGAATATACAGTTCAGTGTCTCTTACACCGTGCTTGTTTAGCTCGACTAGTCCATAGACATTCATGATATCCTCCGCAACAATCTTAACTCCCCCACTCTCATACCTCATGTACCAACCCTAGCTCCACCTCATCCCTGGCACCCTGCCACCTCAGTCCCATCCCCTCCTTGACTGCTCTCCCAGGCAGTCTTCCTCATCATCCTCTAATGGCTCTGTCCTCCCCGTCATCCTTGTTCCCCATCCTATCTCTGATGCCAGACAACATGCCCAAACCACTGCTGAAAAGCATGCATCTCTAACTCTATGCCATCCTTGACACCAGTCGCCCCATCACAGTAACACCTGCTACCAGGGTCACCGTCTTAGTCATATCAACTGTGCCCTTGTTTCCTTTCATCTGCCGTTCCCCCTCTCTTACACCCACCTCCGCAACACCTGCTAAACCCGATGCTGACGACGTCGCATCTACCCCAGTAAATCCTGGATGGTCCACCCTCCCCAGGACCCTGTCATCCTGGCTTTTCCCCTTAAACCCTCCTCACTGTACCATTGACCCTTCCCCCTCTGCTCATGCATGACCTACATTGGATGTAACCTCTTCCACCCTCCTCACCAGTCATAACCATGTCCTTGCTCCTTCTCCTCCTCCACCCACACCTGGCTGTGCCTCACGAATCTTCCTCTTTCCTAACCGACTCCCACCTGTCCCTCGTCACAGAACAACACCTGGACCTCCATTCCCCGTGAGACTCCCTTCACCGAGCATTCAACCGTGCTGTCTCCCTTTGCCAATTCATCCGATACTCCCATGCATCTAACTACCACCCTGCTGATGCTCACCTCTCTGCCGCCAATCGTCTCGCACATATCTATGTTGACAAACTTGCCTCCCTTCTCCTCTCTGCCCTCATACAGTTGGGCATGCTCAATTTATCCATTGACATTGACTCTGCTCTTCACACCGATTATAACCGTACCACCGTCCCCTCTCGTGTCCCCACTCCACTCCCTGTCCCTTCCCCTATCCCTAGACCATCCTCTCTTGCCTTGACCCTCAACTCCTCCTCTTCTGGACCCATCCGCCTTATCCAAGCCAAATGACAGACTCCTTTTCCATCTCTTTCTCTTTGCACCCGTACTATTGTGGAACTTATGCGAACACAGGATGATCCTATCCCTCCCATGGCTCACCCTCATTATGGTGACACTTGTTGCCTCTGCCACCATCTGAGTCACATGAAACGAGACTGTCTTCTCCATGAATGCCCCAGATGCCACTGATGGGCCCTTGGCCACTATCAGAATCAATGCCCTAGCTGCCCTCGCACTCTCACCCAACCCCCATCTGCTTCTGCTTCCTCCTCAGTCTCTTCTCAGTCATCTTTAGGATCTACTTTGGCTACCAACCCTGCTCCTCCAGTCAAGGATGACCTTTCCTCCGTAGTCGCTGAACCTGGATGGTCCACCTTTCCTGGCCCAATATCCTCCCTGGGATACTCCCCTACTCCTTTACCTGCAACATCGTCCCTGTCCACTGAATCCTCCCTCATGACTTGCCCTCCAGCTTCTCCCTCACTGAGTCCAACTCTTACAATAACTATGACGATGAAGCCATGTCTGACCTGACCAGCAGACCCATTGGACCAGAATTCTACTTTTACAGATGAGTGATGGGACACTCACCATAAACAGGGGGTAATGTTACAATACGCCCTTTTCTTTTTCTTTTCCTCAATTTAGCTAAGCCCTTTTTTGGACTTATCTCTTTTCTTCTGCAATGACTCATTCCCATTACATTGTACTCCACTTGCTTCGTCATCACCCCCTTCCATCATATTCCATCATATTCTTTCTCGCTTGGTCATCATGCTTCTTTGCCTGCCCTTAAACCGTGCTTCTATGCCTGCCCTTAACCACACCCGTAGTGTATAGTCCCTTCTCAGACACTCCTAGAATCCTAACATAGACCTGCTCAGTCTTCTCTCAATATGCACCTAGACCTTCCTCAGTACCCCGCTGTTCTCATGCTGTGCAATACAGTCTACTGTTGATACCTTCGTCCCCCACTGCCGACCTCTAGTCTTGCTCCTTTGACTAGTCCGCTGTTCCTCCAGTCCACCATCTCTCTGGTCCACCGTCCCTTCCTTCCACCATTCCTCCTTGTCCACTGTCGCTCCCTGTCACTCCCTTGTCACTCCAGTTGACTATCCCTTTGTCCTCCATGCCCTTTGCCTTTGGACCCCTCATCCTTGTATCCCCTAGTCCTTGGATCCCTCGTCCTCCACCCCCTCATCCGCAGATCCCTCGTCCTCAGTTTCCTCGTCTGCCGTCCTCTCACCCTCGGGTCCCTTGCCCTTTGTCCCCTCATCCTCTAGCCCTCTGTCCCCAGTCTCCTCGTCCTCCATCCTCTGTCCCCTTGTCCCTCCGTCCTCTGTCCCCTTGTCCCTCCGTCCTCTGTCCCCTTGTCTTCCATTCCTCTGTCCTCCGTCCCCTCATCCTCTGTCTGTCCGTCCTCTGTCCCCTTGTCCACCGTCCCCTTGTCCTCCATCTCCTCGTCTATGGATCCATTGTCCTCTATCTCCTTGTCCTCTGATCCCTTGTCCTCTATCTCCTCGTCCTCTAATCCCTCGTCCTCTGATCCACTGTCCCTTTGACGTTTCCTGAGCCTACGCCAGTCACTACCCATGGCTGTCGTAACATGGTGTGTGCTATGATGTACTTCAGCCAGTGCTGTACCAGCTCCAATGTGCTTGATGTCATATAACCATGTATATTGCTTTATGTACTGTGAAATGATCTGCTGTCAAGCTAAATGGCATCTACATACTTGGACTGACACTGCAGTGTGGAGCAATCCAATCCAACCCTTGGAATGAGGAAACATGCAGCATCATGGACATTGTCCTAACGGGTGCTGCTGGTGTGTGATGGGATGGGTCATGAGAGGAGCATCAGGTGCATGATCATGATCATGGTGCATGCATGCTATTGTTATCATGAAAATACCTGGACACAATGTAAGTACAAAATACATACATGCCAGCAAGACAGCACTTTGGTGAGATTGGTATGAATATATATGGTGCCACTAGTAGTACTGCAATTAACCTGCACACCGTGGAGTCAAATGGTCTTCAAGTTGAGGACAATGTCGCTTGGGAGCACACCACAGCAGCTCAGAGGTAGATTCTAGCTTTGTTATCATGGCTCTATCGAAATGGCATGTCTGGGGAGTCTAGTAGCAATACCAGCAGAGAGGGGAAACAAAGGTGACCCTTGGCAGCCGCTGTGCCCATGTTCACACACTGCTTACTCATCCATTCAAACTGCCCTTGTGCATGTGGGCTTCCAGCAATGACATGGAGACTTAGCACCACTGTACACACTATTCTCCCTCTAAGCTCACCCTTGCTATACATTGTCATTGCATTTTCTTAGCACTATGAACAAATGAAGCACCTGACATAGTGTGCGAGTATCTTCAGCAAGCAAATTCATTGGATGGATGCACTGTAATACTCGATGAATTGTTGGGCTATGGGGGGTGGTATATATAGATCACTTATATTGGAATATACAGTTCATCATCCAATCACTCATTCTTGCCCCTGATAACTTCAAGAATCTCAGATAGCACCTTTGTCTGCCTATCTAGTGAGTTCTGCACCATCTTTCCAACTTCCCTGACCACTTCATCAGAGAGATTTCCCAGACGCAGAGCATGGCTAGACTGGACACCCAGCTTGAATGCCAGAGCAAGTATTTGACATTGCTTTTGGTAAGAGACACTGGGAGGCAATCCCACTCTCAATCTATTTATTACACCCTGGCTGTAATGTGACTTTGAATAGACCATATTGCTTATCATCTAATTTTTTGGATGGTCATTCTATTCAAATATTGGTGACTTCAAGAAGGACTAGGTCTCCAGGCTTATACTTGACTGGAGGTTGTGTTTTTCGATTATGAAAATGAATGTTTCATGTCAGATGCTGCCATTTTGAGTGGAGCACTGGCGATTTCTCTGGTGGTTTTTAGTTCTTCCTGTTATGATACACCCTTTTCTTTTCTTTTTCCTCAACTTAGCTAAGCCCATTCACAGACTTGTCTCTTTTCTTTCGCAATGACTCACCCCCATTACGCCTTACTCCACTTGCTTCATCATCGCCTCCTTCCATCACATTCTATCATATTCTTTTATGCTTTGTCATTATGCTTCTAAGCCTGCCCTTAACTCTCTCATTCCAGTATATAGTCGTCACCTCTACCTCATGTATTTTCCCAAGCTTGACCTACTTTCTCCTACCTTGAATAGTAGCGCTTGCCCATTCCCTCGTCGCTCTCCTCTGAGTGGATGCCCCTTGAACCCTTGATCTAAGCCCACAGTTGTTGGACTTATCCCTCGAACCTTTGACCTTGTCTCACACAAGTCATCAATGTCTTGCATTACTCCTTGAAAGTCTACTTCTGCCTCTACCCGAGGCAGTCATAACAAAAGGTCAAGCTTTCCCCTCAAATGGCCCTATCGTCAGATAGGCCATCCACCCATTGAACCCCTTGAACGTAAGACATGGTGCCTCTTTGTGAGTGCCCCCTTATGCCCCAACCATTGATCCAAGACAACGACCCCTCAGCCCCTCATTTACGGGCTATCGAAGACATTTACCATCTACTCCATCGACCACTTCAAATCACACTGAACCCTCTGAACCATACAACTCAGATGACCATCTTCCTTCTGCTGACGAAGAAGATCCCACACTCGAACTCGCAGAACAGTTACATTATAATGTTACCCTCCCACGTTCCCCTAGTCCACCATCGTGTCCACCTACCCCTCCTCGCATTCCTACCCCACCAGTACCCATGTCCACTTCGACTAAACTCACTGAACTGCGCCTAGGCGCACCCAAAGCCTTTGACGGCGACTACGAGAAGGCCATCCCGTGGCTCAACATGGTGGCCATCTACCTCCTCGTCAATGACACCATATACAACACTGACGCTAAGAAGGTTGGTTTCGCCCTCTCATACATGACCAAAGGAACCGCCCAGACTTGGGCTGCCACATTCCAAACCCAGTGCCTCACCGCCACACCTCCCTCGCTCGGGACATGGACCAACTTTGAAACCCAGTTCAAACTAGCCTTCGAACATCACAACGTCGTCAGTAAAGCCATCTATTGGCTTTCTACCACCCACATGGTCAAGAAAACCAAGGGAAACAAGGAAATCTGGGAACCCTCCCTTACCGAGTACAATGCTCAATTCAGAAACAAAGTTGCCATTGCTGGCATCACTGCTGAAGAAGTCCTGATTGGCTATTATGCCGCCAGACTCCCCTCTTGGATCATGAGAAGAATCATGACTGCTGACTCCACTCCCACGAAGATCACAGAATGGTACACCAAAGCGGAGAAGTACCAAACACAATCCGACCATGCTGATGAAATTGCCGGTCGCAACAAAGGCTTTGGGCAAATCTTCCACCCCTTCACTCAGAACAATTCCTCACCCGCCAAAGACCCCAATGCCATGGATGTAGACGCCATTCAAATCTCTAAGCTCACCCCCGAAGAATGCAAACGCTGCTGTGATGAAGGCTGCTGCTTCCGTTGTTGCCAGAAAGGACATATGTCCCCCACATGCCCTGGTCCCTCTACCTCCTCCTCAACCCAGAAGAAGGTCCAGAAGGTAGAAAAGAAGGAAGAAGAAGTCCCCAAACTCATTGAAATCGATGATGATGATGAAGAAGTCACAGTCCATCGGGTCGCCTTCACTTCCTCGGATTTTTGAAACGGGAAGACCCCCTGACACAGTCTTCCCCCTCCTCATATACGTGTGCACCTGTACTAGTAAAGTCCAACTCCAAAGCAATCAGAATTCCTGTACAGCTCATCGTCCCCATGCATACCTTGAAAGCCATCAACACCCACACCCTAATCGATAGTGACGCCAAAATTTCCTGTATCAACTGGGCATTTGTTCAAAAGAACAAACTGCCTACCACCTGCCTACTGAAACCCATCATCATCCAAAACGTCGACCAAACTGATAATAAAGCTGGTTGAATCCTCTTCACCACCGACCTCTTCCTAGACATAGAAGGCATCGCCCAGAAAGTCATGTTCCATGTCATGAACTGTGGCAAGGAAAACATCATTCTTGGCCTTCCATGGCTTCGCAAAGCCAACCCAGTCATCGACTGGTCTCGATGAACTCTCTCCCTCTCCGAATCCATTGACGAATCCTGGACACTGTACACTATGTATGCATCTGACAATGAATGACACAAAAAGAAGTTTGTCAGACCATCTCCTCCCCCGAAACATATCCACGTCACCCCTGAAGTAGATTCCCACCTCTACGAATACCTTGACACTGAAACTGAAGAATGGTTCAACCATCGGGCCACTCAAAACTACGCCCTTCACCAAGTCATTCACATTGGATCCAAATCTGTCAACTGATTTGTAAAATGTGATGGTCACATCATCCCTACCTCCACAATAGCAAAACTCACCCATGCCATGGAACTCACTATGGCTGTAGAAGCCATGAAACCCAAAGCCACTCTCCCATCCGAATATGCTCAATTCACATCCGTGTTCGAAGAACCAGGCCCTGGGCAATTACCTTCCTTGAGACCCTACAACCACAAGATAAACCTTAAAGAGTCGTACAAACCAAAGATAGGGAAACTCTACCCCCTTTCCCCAGAAGAAAGGGAAGCAACTGAGAAATTCCTTGAAGAAAACCTTGCCAGTGGAAAGATCTGCCCCTCTAAATCTCCACAGGCTGCCCCCTTCTTCTTCGTGAAAACAAAGGACGGAAAACTCCGCCCTTGCCAGGACTACCAGCAATTAAACCAAGAAACCATCCAAGATGCATATCCACTTCCCCTTATTGGTGACCTCATCGACAAACTCAAAGATGCCAAAGTCTTCACCAAGTTCAACGTTTGCTGGGGCTATAACAATGTCTGCATCAAAGATGGCCACCAATGGAAAGGCGCGTTCCTTACTCACAAAGGACTTTTCGAACCAATGGTCATGTTCTTTGGAATGACCAATTCCCCCGCCACCTTCCAACAGTTCATGAATGACTCCTTCCACAATATGATCACTGAAGGATGGCTTGTGATTTACATGGACAATCTCCTCATCACATCCCCTGACAAAACTACTCACACTGAACGTACCAAGCACATCCTAGAACGCATGAATGAACTAAACCTCCACTTGCGTCTAGAAAAGTGCAAGTTCACCTCCACAGAAGTTGAATACCTCGGAATGATTGTCAAACCAGGCACCCTCAAAATGGACCCTGTCAAATTAGATGGTATTGCTGCCTGGCCTGTCCCCACCTCCATAAAACAAGTTCAATCCTTCCTTGGATTTGCTAATTTCTACCGAAGGTTCATTGCGAACTACTCCACTGTCGCCTGCCCCCTCATAGACCTTACGAAACTAAACCAACAATGGAACTGGTCTACTCCCTGTCAAAATGCATTCGATACCCTGAAGAAACTCTTTCTTAGCAAACCCATCCTCCATCTCCCCGACCCTAATGCTCCCTTCGCCATCACTACCGACACTTCCAAGTTTGCCTCTGGAGAAATCCTCCTCCAAGCTGACCCCAATGGTGAATGGCACCCTTGTTCCTACCTCTCTCAGTCCTTCTCCCCTGCAGAACAGAACTACGATATTTACGACAGAGAACTCCTCGCCATCCTTCGCGCCCTCAAAGCATGGCGACATTACCTCCAAGGATCCTCCTTCCCCATCCAAACCTTCACAGATCATAAAAACCTCACATACTTCCAACAACCCTAAAACCTTAACCGCCACCAAGCCCGCTGGCTCCTTGACCTAGCAGACTTTGACCTGAAGATGATCCATGTCCCTGGGTCCCTCCTCTCCAGCCCAGATGCCCTATCCCGTCAACCCGACCATCTTCTGACTTCAGACTTGGATAACGAAGGAACCACGTTATTACCTCCATCCCTTTTCATATGGGTCATTGACACTGCTATGCACAACCACATCCAACAGTATTCTAAGGATGACCCATTCCTCATCACCGCTCTTCAGGCCATCAATGAAGATATCCCTCCTCCCTTCCGCTCCTGCCTTGCTGATTGGCAACTCCATGATAGCATCCTGACTTATCAGGATCACATCTACGTTCCCCCATCCGATGATCTCCGACATGATATCCTCCATCGTTGCCACGATCACGAAACCGCCAGTCACCCCAGCTTTATGAAAACCCACCAACTCGTCTCCATGGAATACTGGTGGCCCAGTCTTCCACAGTTTGTCCGCCAGTATGTTGAAGGCTGCGCAATTTGCCAAGCCAACAAGGTTAACACGCACCCCACGTGCCCCCCTCTCTCTCCAATTAAGTCTGTCGCTACTTGCCCCTTTCAGCAGATCTCTTGCGATCTGATCACGGATCTCCTGGAATCATCCGGGTTTGATTCCCTTTTGGTCGTGGTGGACCACAGCCTTACTAAGGGGGTAATTCTCTACCCCACCAAGAAAACCATCACTGCCGAAGATGTCACCTCTCTTTTCTTCCACAAAGTCTATAAACAGTTCGGACTATACGACAAGGTCATTTCTGACCGAGGACTCCAGTTCGCCTCCTCTTTTGCCAAAGAACTCGGACGACTCCTAAACTATGACCTTTCCCTTTCTACTGCATACCACCCACAGTCTGACAGTGAAACTGAACGAGTAAATCAGGAAATCGAAACATACCTGCAGATTTACTGCAGATTGCACACCACCTCTTGGACCGATTCTATCACCCACGCTGAATTCGCACACAATCATCACCCCCACTCTGTCACCGGCAAAACACCTTTTTACCTAATGCTTGGATACAAACCCCGTGCCCTACCTTCCATCCTCCCAGAATCCTCTGTCCCTGCCATAGAAACTTGACTCAAAGCTCTCTCTGCAGCAAGAGACGAAGCCCTGGCAGCCTATGAACTTGCTCGCCAAATGATGGCCTCCCGCGTCCGCTCCAAGTTCAAACCTTTCCAGAAAGGAGAGAAGGTTTGGCTGGAAGCCCACAACCTGAAATGTGATCTTTCATCTCCGAAGTCTGCACCCAAAAGAGAAGGCCCCTTCACCATTACAGACGTCCTATCCCCCTTATCCTATAAACTCTGACTCCCACAGACATGGAAGATCCACCCTGTGTTTCACACTTCTCTCTTATCTCCCTATCATGAAAACTCTGTCCACAGCCTGAACCATCCAAAACCACCACCTGACCTCATTAATGGCGAAGAAGAATTTGAAATAGAAAAGATCTTGCGCCACCATGGAACATTAAAATGCCACTCCTTCTTGATCCGATGGAAAGGATACACAGCCGAAGAAGACTCTTGGATGCCGGAGTCCGATTTGGACCATGCCAAGACACTCCTGAATGCTTATAAACAAGCACACCCTAGAACTTTCCCTTGTGACTCCCACACCTAGAAAACACCCCACTCACATCATGGCCATTCAATCACGCATTCCCTCCATCACTCTCCCTCCCGCCGCCCACCATACTCTAGAACACATACCTGACAATCTGGACATCTTGGAACTGCTCCTCACTGACTCCCACCTTTCCCTCGTCACTGAACAACACCTGGACCTCCATTCCCCACTAGACTTCCTCCATTGGGCGTTCAACCATGCCATCTCCCTTCACCAGTTTGTCTGATACTCCAACGCACCTAATGATCACCCCGCTGATGCTCACCTCTCTGCTGCCAACTGTCTTGCACATATCAACGTTGACGAGCTTATCTCCCTCCTTCTCTCTGCCCTCATACAATTGGGCATGCTTGACTTATTCATTGACATTGACTCCGCTCTTTGCACCAATCGTAACTGTACCACTGTTCCCTCTCATGTCCCCACTCTGCTCCCTGTACCTCCCCCTATCCTTAGACCATCATCTCATGCCTTGACCCGTAGCTCCTCCTCCTCTGGATCCATCTGCCTTATCCCTGCTGGATGACAGACTCCCTACCTGTCTCCTCCCCTCCGCACCCACACTATTGCGGAACTTATGTCCTTCCCATGTCTCACCCTCGTTATGGTGACACCTGTCATCTCTGCCACCATTTGAGTCATATGAAAAGAGACTGTTATCTCTATGAATGCCCCAGATGCCACCAATGGGCTCTGGGCCATTATCAGAATCAATGCCCTAGCTGCCTTCGCACTCGCACCTGACCCCCATCTACTTTGGTTTCTTCCTCCATCTCTTCTTGGTCGTCTCTAGGATCCACATTGGCTACCAACCCCGCTCCTCCTGTCGAGGATGACCTTTCCTCCATAATCGCTGAACCTGGATGGTCCACCTTTCCTGGCCCTATGTCCTCCCCAGGGTACTCTCCCGCTCCTTTGCCCACACAGTCGTCCCTGTCCACCGAGTCCTCCCTCACAACTCGCTCTCCGTCCCCCAGCTTCTCCCTTGACGAGTCCAACTCTTACAATGACTATAACAATGAAGCCATGTCTAACCTGACCAGTGAACCTGTCGGACAGGAGTTCTACTTTTAGGATGAGTGATGGGACACTCACCATAAACAGGGGGTGATGTTACAATACACCCTTTTCTTTTCTTTTTCCTCGACTTAGCTAAGCCCATTCATGGACTTATCTCTTTTCTTTTGCGATGACTCACCCCCATTACGTCTTACTCCACTTGCTTCGTCATCACCTCCTTCCATCACGTTCTATCGTATTCTTTTACGCTTTGTCATTACACTTCTATGCCTGCCCTTAACTCTCTCATTCCAGTATATAGTCGTCGCCTCTACCTCATGTATTTCCCAAGCTTGACCTACTTTCTCCTACCTTGAATAGTAGCGCTTGCCCATTCCCTCGTCGCTCTCCTCTGAGTGGATGCCCCTTGAACCCTTGATCTAAGCCCATGGTTGTTGGACTTATCCCTCGAACCTTTGACCTTGTCTCACGCAAGTCATCAACGTCTTGCATTACTCCTTGAAAGTCTACTTCTGCCCCTACCCGAGGCAGTCGTAACACTTCCACAAATTGTCCTGCTGTAGGATTTCTTTCTTTCTTTTTCTGAGCGAATTCAGATCGAGGTTGATGACCATAATTGAGAAGGAAAGGAGAGAAGGTGGTTGTGCTAGTGGTTGTTTGGTTATGCATGAATTCAGTGATAGCTAACCATTCAGCCCAGTCGTTTTGCCTATGGTTGATATAGAGATGAAGATATTGTTCAATCCAAGTGTTTTTTTGTTCAGTTTGGCCGTCGGTTTCTGGATGGTATGCTGTAAATGAATTTCCTTCTATTTTCAATTGTTCATAAAGTTCTTTCATGAACAATACAAATTGTGGTCCTCGATTGAATATAACATTCTTTGGTAATCCATATAGTTTAAAGATTTCATCTCGGAAGATCTTCACTACTCCTTGTGATGAGATTTTGGTGAGAACTGGGAATAAACAAATTATTTTCAAGAATCTGTTGACTACCACCATTATAGCATTCTTTCCTTGTGATTCAGGTAGTGGTCCAATTAGATCTACAGAAATAATTTCCCATAGAGATTCCAGTATTTCATTAGGGTTGAGAGGGGTTTTCTTTCCTTGTTGGTTCATTTTTACACCTTGACACTTGTCACATCCTTGTACATATCAGCGGATATCTCTTTTCATGGTGGGCCAATAGTATTACATTTTTACAAGATCAAGTGTGCGTCAGATTCCAGGATGTCCTGCTAATGGGTGATCATGATTACTTTTTAGGATTTTCTCTTACAATTGAGTGATAGGTGGTACATATAGGAGAGATTTCCAATGAATCAGATCATCCATTTTGTTCCATGCACTATTCTCTATCTCTAAACCTCTCTGTACAAACTTTTCAATTCAAAATTGATTTTCTTTTATTTCTGTTTCAATGTCTTTGATTATAGTTGTTCATATTTCAATTCGTTTTAAGACAGTTTGTTGTGTGTTTTCAACAGGTGTCCCCCTTTCAAAGTCTGACCTCCAGGACAGACCATCTACTGGATTCATTTTACCAGGGCGATGAGCGATTGTATAATGATATTCCTAAAGTTATTGTTGCCAGTGGACTTATCGTCAGGAAAGGTCTTGAGGGTGAGTAAAGTAGGTGAGATTTTGATGATCAGTCAAAATCTCAAAGAGAGTTGCAGTGTCGAGGAGGTATTGACACCATTCCTTCAATGTGAACATGATAGCGGCAAGTTCGAGATCAGCAGCATGATAGCTCTTTTCAGCATCACTAAGAGATCTCAATACAAATACAATTGGATGCCAGCAATCATCCTATTTTTGTGTAAGAATGGCACCAAGACCAAGCCCAGAACTATCAGTTTCAATTTAAAATGGGTCTTTGTCAGTGAGCATACATATGTAAGGTCAGTGCAGTGGTAATTTTTGCTTTAAGATGATGATTGAATGCATTCTGGCAATTGGGCATCCAATTGAATTCTTGCTTTTCAGATGTTAATGCATTGAGAGGTCATGCTGTTTTTGCAAAATCTTGGATGAATTGCCGGTAGAAATTCATGAAGCCTAGGAATCCTTGCAATTGTTTTTTTGTTTGAGGAACTGGCCAATTGGTAACTCCTTTTACTTTTCTGGGATCCATCTTAATTTCTCCTTCAGCTACAATGATAACTAGGTATTCCATGATTGTCACTTCAAATTCACACTTAGTAAATTTCAATGACAATTTATTTTCTTGCAATATTTGGAGGACTTCTTTTACAATCTGTCGATGTTCTTCAAGTGTTTTTGTAAAGATCATAATGTCATCCATATATACTATGACTCTTCCTCTGTTTATAAGGTCACGGAATAGATGATTCATCATTGTTTGTAACATGGCTGGAGAATTAGTGAGTCCAAAGAACATCACCAATGGTTCAAACAGTCCATGATTGGTTTGGAATGCTGCCTTCTATTCATCTCCCCCTTTTATGCAGATGTTGTTGTATCCCCAACGAATATCGAGTTTGGTGTAGTACTTTGCATTTTTTAGTTTATCAATCAATTTGTTGATTAAGGGGAGAGAATATTGATTTTTTGCAGTAATGTCATTGAGTTTTCAATAATTCTGTACTGGTCAGAGTTTTCCATCTTTCTTTTTGACCAAGAAGAAGGGGGATGTGAATGGAGATTTAGAAGGTCATATATGTCCTGTTTTTAGGTTTTCTTCTAGGAAATCATCAAGTTCTTTTTGTTCTGCAAGTGTGAGATTGTAGGTCTTGCAGTCAATCTTGTGATCTCCTGGAAGTAATTCTATGGCATGATCCCATGGTCATCGAGGAGGTAATTCATTGAAGGATTCCTTTGCAAAGACATCTTTGAATTCATAATAGTGTTCAGATACTATTTGTTTGAATGTTTGTTATCTTTTCTTTTCTCCCATAACTATCGTGATTTCTGTGGCAAGGTTTTGAATATAGTCATGGTCTATTGCAAAGATTTGTTCTTCTTCTTTATTCTCATCATCATCATCACATGAAATCAGTCCAGGGGTGTGATCTTCACAGTGAAACATGAGAGTTCGCTCTTTCCAATTTACATCAGGATTGTGTTTCTTTAGCTAGTCATATCCAAGAAATATAGCATGAGTACTTAGATTGGTTAATGCTAATGCTATATTCTCGTTATGTTCCCTGATGGTCATTTTGAGAGTAGTAAACTCTTCAATTAATCCTCCATTATTGATTGTTCCATCTGCATTATAGACTGGTATCAGTGTTAGTAGTTTGTGAAGTGCCAGTCCTTTTTCTTTTGCAAATTGAACATTGATGGCTGAGCCAGTACATCCTGAATCTAGTAGGGCAATTGTGTCAAACATATTCATATCCCCTGCTGTGGTAGTCAATCTTATCAGGACTTTGAATGTATTTTTGGCTCGCTTTCTTTTAACAAATCTCAGTTTGGTTTGGAGTTCTCTTAGTGTGAATTGTGATTCAAGCTCTCCAAGTTCTTTTATTTATCTTATTAGCCAAGGAGTTATCTCAGCCAACCAGGATTCGTGGATGAAGGATTTAATATGCTTTAAGGCACATTGTTCATCTGCATAATCAATCACCTTTTTTATCCATTAACAAGTCCATGGATCGACTGTATTTAGTCACTGTCATTTTTCCTTGGACATCAGTTGAGTATCCACCTTTGGAGAAGGAAGGATCATCAGCACTTTTGGTGCATCAGACTCTCTAGTGATCAGCCAGATATCCACCTTTTCCTTGGGAAGGATCTGACTAGCAGACTCATCAACCTTTTTGGGTCCCTGGATTATTTTAGGAGTTTTTGGAATTTTTTCTGTTTCCATGGAACCAAATCCTTTGGTGCCTCATTTCATTTCATCAAGATCAGTTTCATTCAATTTATCCATACTGATCTTTTCGAGAATGAATTGTGTGATGCAATCACCCTTTTTGATTTCATATTGTATGTTAGAGTGATTTATTACAAGGACTTTGACTTCTCCTCAGTAATCTGCATCGACAACTCCAGCACCAATATTGATTCCTTTTAATGACAGACTGCTTCACAGAGCTATTCTGCCATACATTCCTTTTAGTACTGCAAATGCTATTTGTGTACTTACAAGCGTTCTTTTTCTTGGCAGTACTATTGTTTCTTCTGTGCTGTGTAAATCACACCCTGTGCTATTTTCTGTTCCTCTTGTGGGTCTTTTTGCATTGGGACCCAATCGTTTGAACTTAAGTTGTGAGATCTCTACTTCATCAACAGGCAAAACATCATATTTATTATACAATGGATTACATGAAGTATCAGTAGAAGGTACAGATGATCTCATTTCTATCCTTCCTTTATAAAATCCTTTTCAATCTCATTAATCTTTTTGGTGAAATTGTCATTGTCCATGTATGTAATTGTACAATTACAAAAGACCATCTGTCTGACTGGATGCCTTGGGCAGAAATGCTCAGCACATGGCCACACCTTGCTACATTGCCTGCACAATTCCTCAGCATGTGCCTTTGACAGATCCATCAGGACACCTTGTTCACCAAATGTCCCCATCTGATTTGGATGAACCTGGGCAGTGCCAGTGTTATTCCCTCCAGAGGGAGTCATGGGCAGACATTGGTAACCTGGTACTGGGTTGCATCCTTGATATCGTGGGCTAATAAACCCAGGTCTTTGCATATTGGTGGAAGAAGAGGATGGCAGTACATGGAGGTATTTCTTCTTCCTGTCTTCAATCTCTTTAAGAAGATGTTCAGCTTGGATTAGAGCATGAGTCCAATCTTGGTAATCATCAGAATTGATCAAATGGATTTGTGACCATTCTACAAATTTGACGACTTCATTGTGGACAGCTCTTTGGATAAGGTTGACCAGCAACCTTGAGCTATGGACAGTGTCATATTCAGTCTGGGCGATGGCCTGGTCAAAGCAGAGGATGAATTCCTCAACACTTTCCTTTGATCTTTGTTTCATGGATAAGAGTTCTTGTTCAGCATTGCATCAAAGAGACATAGGTGCGAACATGGTAGAGATATTACATTTGAATTCAGTGAAATGATATTACCCAAGATTGTTGCCATGTTGGTCTAGGAAGACATCTGCAGAGAAACCAGCTGACTCTTCTCTCATAAATGAGAGACTGATCATTATCTTCTGTTGATCGCTGGAGTCTTCTTGGAATCCTCCCAAGTACAGACAGACATTGCACCACCAAGAATGAAACTTAGATTTGGTTCCATCAAACATTTCTGGTTTTGGGACAAATGACTTTTCAATTTCTGGTGCCACATTGTTGACATTTATGGGGTTTGGGATTCACAGTAATGGCATCTGAGGGATCTGGGGTTGTGGTGGGTTCATCTGATGATATTGGTCCATGGCAGCAGCAACTGTGGCAGCAATAATGGCCTGAAGATCAGTGCTGGGAGCTGGGGCGGGCAGTTGAGGAGCTGGTTGTTGTTGTTGGAGATCAGCAGGATTGGGGTAGAGATCATCATTGGCCATTCTGATCTTGGGTTCTTTGATGTCAGATGAGGAGGTGTCTGGCATGGAGGAAGACAATGTATAACTGTCTTGATCATCCTCCAGACTTGTTTTGCAATATCTGAGTACCTGTTACTACCCTTTCCAGGCATTCTGCAGGCTCTAGATTGAGTGCAGGAAGGGGATTATTTACAAATTTCTCCTGCAGCAAGGGTGCAGCAGAGGTCTTGAACTGTGAATTTCAAAGGCTGCAATGAATTCATTGCTGAGAGTTCTCAACCAAGCAGAATTATGACAATTGACCCAAAGAGTATCTCTCAATGAGCAGGTCTTTGGTATATGTCATGTTCTACCCTATTGCCACCAACAATCAATAGTCACAGCAGAGGGATGGGATTTGTTGAGATCACAAGCTCAATGTCAAATATAGCCCCTAAGGTTTTGAAGGGCAGAAGTTGGGATGGTGGAAATGGATATGCCTGGCTATGGTGGCTTGATATGTCAAGCGAAATGACATGATGTAAGTCTGGTGATCACATGAACTGGTGAGGGTTATCGGGCCCCTCTACACTGTGGCTTAAGTCCCACAGATCCTCCCCTCATGCACTATGGGGTTAACAATGTTATCCTTATTTGTACAGCAGACGTGTTAGATCTGGTTCTTCCAGACAAGTCCAACAAAGTCTGGAGGTGTGCGAGCACAAAGGTCAGAGGTTGAGATCGGAGGTGTACCGGAGGTAGACGGAGGGATGAGGTCGTCAGTGCAGGACTTATATGTCGCACCCTTGCCAGTTCCCTAAGGACCTCGTATTTCAGAGGAGAACAAGAGTAAGGGTCAAGAGTAACTCAAAGGAAGTGATTAAGTTGATATTCAAACTGAGGTACTAAAGACAAAGTACAGAGGTTTATATATGGAGGACTCAGGTCCGAATGACTAACTACATGGAGGTCAGAAGTAAATATTCCCATGCTGTGATGGAGGTAAGTATGCCTGGAGCTGTGCTACTAAGCAAGACACAGATTTGAAGTTTGTTAGCAATGATGAATGTCATACGAAATGAATAATAGGAACAGAGTGAACATTGGAGGAAAGCGGAGAACAAGTCCGGAAAACGAGAAAGGAGAAAAGGTCGGAATACGGTCAGAGTCAATTCAGAAGTCCGGAGCTGGACTTAATGAAAATCTGGGATATGACAGGACGACCATATGACTACCACGAGCAACCCCTTACAAGACAAGGGTTTGAGGGAAGCTCAATAGATTCACTGGTAAAGTGATGTGTGTAATGTACACAAACAGATTTCCCTTAACCCTGGGATCTGGATCTGGTACAGTGACAAGGACAAAGGGTCCTACACCAAAGGCAAAGATGATGAGAGTGGAAAATGGAGTGTCAAATGGGTTGGAGTTGGCGAGCATGCACTCAATACAGTGGAGGGGAGAGGGAACGCAGGTTCAAAGTGAAGGTGCATGGGTTAGTCTTGAAATAATGTCAGGATCCTGCCTCAATCACTCAAAATGAGCTAATGAGAACAGTGAATGAGAATTTCAAGACTGGGGAATTAACTATGTACATGAGTTCTTATATACCTTTTGCCATGAGGCATGGAATGTTCTACAACCTTCTATACTACATCATAGATATGAGATATGAGATAAGAGATAAGAAACAGCTTCTGATACACTCTTGCAAGCCTCAATGCTCATCCCCCACCTCCAACACATCGTTTCAAACCTGACCACTTGCCTCCTACACCAGCTGTGTTGTGCCATTCAAGTTGTCACTGTCGCCATCCCCTCTCATTGCTCATGGCTTCCTTTTATTTTATTTTATTCTCAGCACATCATCACATCCCATTCTTGTCCGTTCTCACACTGCACTCGGCACTTGCTAATTATAGGTGTGGTAGTGTAACACTAATATTAATTGGTGTGCTCTTGTATTTACACCGGTTCATCTGCCTGCACAGCTGTGGTGCTACAACATCCCTGCCAGCATTGTCGACCTTAAGGTGGTGCAGGGGCAGCAGTGGTCCTTGAGGACCCGATCTGCGTCCGCACAACTGAATGTGTGGGAACCTGGGCATTGTTGTTCCACCCACGTGACTGCTAGTTCTTTTCGACAACCATTTCTGCCACAACATGAATGCACTCACACTCAATTGTTGGGTCCGCTGTCAAGATGCTGGAAGGATGCTCCAGGTCGAGACTTCGGGGACGAAGACTGTTTCCGCCCTCCAGAAAGCCATCAAGAACAAGATGTCAGTGACTTTTCGCGGCTTGGATGCAGTTACTCCCAATCTTTACAAGCCCAAGGATCCCGTGCCCATACCCTATGAAGTACACCTTAGCAAATTCATTCTCTCGGAGCATGGAGAACTCTTGAAGATGGGGGATGATAGGTTATCTGAGATATTCCCGGAACAGCCACCCAAGCGCCACATCCATATCATAGTGGGTATGTACCTAGGGGTGATCCATGCTGGCCCTGATTCAGATTCTTGGTCTTCAGATGCGCCATCGATCGTTGCTTGTTGGTTACGAGGCTGTGCTCTCGACGAGAGTTTTTATATTTCGATCCGTCCGGGTGAAGGCATCGATCAATTTATCAGCCGTATCAAGGACGCACAACCGGATCTGAGAAACGTAGCCAACCACTATATACGCTTATACAAGATACCGGGAGGCGATGACGAACTCCGGCAGAGTCTTATCAAA
>JBBPOF010000373.1:0-26950 GCA_038091315.1 Porphyrellus cyaneotinctus | reverse complement strand
ATTTTCGTCGGGATCTCATACTCCAGATCCGAGAGTTGCGCGAAGTGTGCGTTCAGCTTTGAGAAAGCCGAAGCCGGGTGGTTGTTCTCCGGGACCACCAGCCCGATCATCGCTTTAAACTCCGAATACGCGGAGGCGAGGGAAGGTGTGTCGTACTTCTTCTGGAGGTCGTCCCAGAGGGTCATGGCCGTATCAATGTCAGCATAGCATTGCATGACGTTTGGTTCCAGTCAAAGCTTGATGGCGCCGACCGCCTTGTCATCGTTTTCATCCCAAGCAGTCTGCTTTTCTTCCATGGCAGCCTTCTCTTCAGGAGTCTGGGTGACGTCCTTGGGAGCAGCAGGGCGAGACTTGTGCATTTTCTGCCAGAGTCCGGAGAAACGGAGGTAAGCCTCCATCTCCTGAGCCCAGCGCCAGTAGTTAGAGCCGTTGAGCTTGGGGATACCGAAGAGTGCGTTGGTCGACATAGTGTATCTTGGGATGGGCATCAGTAACCGAGTCGATCAATGTAAGAGAGACAGACGGTGAGCGGGATTGCCGCATCAGTGACACCCAGAGCCCTTATGGCAATGGTTTGACATAGTCTCCCCATGCCTAAGTTCTGGGTGAACTTTCACCAACGTTTATGACGACGTCAAGGTGAACTTCCTGCGCGTTGCTGCTGCAGGAAGTATCCAGCATTGCTGCACAGGATAAGTTCGTTCGTGTTCACTGTTCGAGCGTTTCCACATCAGAACGTGGTAGGCATTCACCAACGGGTATCACATGGCGTTGCCGCACAGTGTGTTGCCCGGGGCTCATAACCTGTTGAGAGGAGCATAACCCAAAGGGTACTAACCTTGTGATTATGAAGCGGTAACTCTTAGATCGTTGTGGTACAGATTCAAGAGTGTTATTCAAATTCAGACTCAGACGAGTCTTATATACTACAGGAGAGTATTATGTAAGCTACCGTATATGTATGCTACATTTCAACAGAAAGAGGCCGTAGAGTATGCGAAAACGGAGTACGATTGTTCAGTCATACACACTCGAGGTTAGAGCCTAGAAAGTTGATCCTAAATCCTGATTCATGCTAAGGTCTATACGTTCACGTTTTGGCAGCCGAGAAGAAGGAAGCTATCAGAAAGTCTATTGGTGAAGCCATAAAGGGTTGGCCACCCATGCTCATCAATACTCGAACCGGTCGTGGTTGCAACAGACAACAGCAAGTGCTCGCCTTTGAGGATATCTCGCCATTCAAAGAATATTTATCTTCCGATACGACGACACCACAGATCCGAAGATCACTCATCGCAGGAA
Organism: Porphyrellus cyaneotinctus; assembly: GCA_038091315.1. Classification (NCBI taxonomy): domain Eukaryota; kingdom Fungi; phylum Basidiomycota; class Agaricomycetes; order Boletales; family Boletaceae; genus Porphyrellus; species Porphyrellus cyaneotinctus. Next base: position 25,648 of record JBBPOF010000373.1, on the reverse strand, counting down.
TGAAGAAATATTGCAGATATATTATGCTTTCGCATGCATGGGAAGGGGAAGAATCCGTGTTCGATGTTATCGGAACGCAGTCGTTGTATGACCTATCCTCCCCACCTTACATCGACAAATTGCAACGCTTCTGTGACGTCGTTCGCGAAGCTGGGTGTTATTGGGCATGGTCAGACACATCCTGTCTCAGCCACGTGGCACATTTAGGCATGGTGCACGAACCGAGATCCTCTTACGATTGGTACGAACACGCCTGGCGTACCATCGTTCTACTTCGTGGTATGCAGGACAAATCTTTACCTATCTCCGTGAAAAACAGCCTTTGGATAACCCGGTCTTGGACCATTTACGAATACGTCGCCGCGCGTTTTGTCTGGTTTTACACCGATGATTGGAAGCCGTATCGTGACCTGGGGATGTCCAACCACAAATATGCACCCGTGGTGGTCGCGGAGATCCAGGAGAAAACCACGGTTTCCCCGGAGGACCTCCACAAGCTCCATTCTGGTGTCAGTCATGTACGCGAGAAGCTTCAATTGGCCGCACCTCGCCACGTAACAAAACCAGAAGACACCGCGTACTCCTTGTGCCCTTTATTCGATATCTCAATGGAACCAAGCTACGGCGAAGGGACAGAATTCGCTGTTGGACGACTGTTAGAACAGATTATTACTCGCTCGGGGGATGTAGTCGTCCTTGATTGGATAGGGAATCCTGGCGCATACAGCAGTTGCCTTCCTAGCAACCTCCGACCATACGGCACCATGCAATACCACACACCATCACCTATGGTGAACATCTCGGCATACTTCCCAGAGCTAGACACCGGCGCTATCCTGTTGCATAAACGACTCGTGACTCTTGAACGGCCGCGAATGGCCGACAGGCGACTTCGTCTTCCTTGCATCGTATTTCGTGTCGAATTGCAGGTTATTGAGGATGGTGTTTATTGTATGAAGACGTGTGGTCTCAGGGACATAGAAGTAAGGACGATGGATAACCTATGTGCGATGTCGAAGGACCTTGTCCTCGTCCATCCATGGATTCGTGCACTCCTCGATTCCAGCACGCATCTAACGGTCGACCGGGAGCGTCTACCCAGAAAAAAACGTGAGGTCGTCTAATGACTGTCAGATATTGCCAAGGGCTAACTTGTCTGTTAAGTTGCAGAAGACGGGTCTGACGAACGAACGAAAGCTCTGCAACTTGCGGCACGTCTTCGACAAGACTTTGGTGCACTATTGCTCAGAGGGGTGACACAGGGGGAATACAAAAGGGTTGCATCCGATGTTAGTATTAGGGCGCAGCTACTGGAGGACGTATCTTTTGGCAGGCTATTGGAGGACGTACGTGTGCTTGATGTGGTCTAACGTTTTGAGAAATATGGCCATCGATGGTTGTTTGCTAGTCGGCTAGTTTCTTGTATGCGAAATGTACATAATGCAGCGCGTCTTCGCAAGTTTCGCGGAGAGACCTTTCACTCCCGTAGATGTTCCAGAGATGCTGGACTATTTCAAGTATAAATGCAGCGGAGACGTGAACCTGAGTATTCTGACAATCCATATTTTTAATCCTCTCTGAATCAAGGGTGTGAATAGCGGGACCCCAACATAAATATCTAGCCGGGAATGTCGGTCACCGAGGACATACGTTTGACAAAGTGTGCGAACAAGACAATGATAAATATGAGCTTCGGCCACAGTCGTAGTGCATCACGGTACCATGTGTTAGTGGGTCGCAACAGGTGTGAAAACGCAACGAGGTGTGCCTCACAGATCGCAGAAAACCAAAATTCGTGATCGGAATTATGCATATCGGTCAAGTTGTGCGCGATCTCATGAGCAAGAGCAAGGAACCTTCGGTGATAGCGTTTATTAGACGGCGGAGCAGAGTGGTCTTGTGAAATGGACTGACCACGAAATTTGCGCATTCTGTCTGTTCCCTCCTTTGACTTGCTCATCATCTAAAGTCATTGTCTTAGTGTCTTTCAAGCTCTCGGATTTGAACTAGTATCGACTTACGCCAGACCTCAAAATATCGCAGATTAAGGTAGATGATTCCTTGGCAATTGAATGCAATACACCCTCCCGAAACTTCATAGAAAACACGCAACGTTGTCGGAGAGATACGATATATCTCGGAGAGAGAGATGGCGATGTCCACGAACCGAGAAAGCGGGTCGCGAAAACGTTCCATAAATGTGTCAGCGCCGGGCATGCCTACGCATTGTGTTAATAGACAACATATTATGCACACCATGGGGGCGGAGGTTACCTTCATCTACACAGACCACGATGTTTTTCGATCGTCCTAGTTTTCCTGTGAGAAATACTGAGATATGAACCACGTTTGAACTCACCAATGGGGCGCAAACTGCTGACATCTGCAGACACCCTACAAAAACCGCTGCTCAAGAACTGCTCCACTCGCATATGAACGGCAAAACCATCCCCTCCACGGCCACATGCTTTGATGGCTTTCTCCACGTTGTTCCCTGGAAGACAGTCAATTACCTACCCTCATCGGAGGGGGGTGAAGAGGCTCACAGATATAACTCTGCGGGATCACCTCACGTGAAGTCCTAAATATATATGTGATGAGACGAGACGCGCAACAATACTTGGTTACTGAGCCTACCAAGTCAGTGGGACAGGAGTAGACTGCCTAGCTAAGTCCGAGGACGTGTTACCGGAAGCGTTGGATGCTTCGCCAGTCTTCAATTGGATGCCGTTCGTAGTATGGAGGCGGGGTGGATTTAGGGTGGATTCTGAATCTACAGTTGACTTCTCGCGGTTCAGCTGAGGATCAGGTTGAGTATCAGTATCCAGCATGGATTGACGCAGAGAATCCACGCCAGTTGTCGCAACAGTGCCTGCAGAAAGCCGTTCCCTTAGCCTGTTCCCCGCGCCATGCTCATTTTCGTGCTGCTGTGAAATTCGGGAAACTGTGAGACAACTGATGGTTATTAGCCATTCGCAACGAACGCAAGCCTGAACAAACCAAGAAAACCTCTTCGTTCCAAAGTTTTCAAGTCTACGGAGAGGATCGTTTCAAGAAGTAGCGCGGCGCTCATCTTGCTTTTTCCAAACAACAATCGACAGAGCGACGTAGCAACGCTTTTCACACAATTAGAGATCAACGACGATGATAAAGGGAGATCTGACACTCACTCATACATATCGCGCTTTGCCGTGGTGGAAATCCATAGCTCTATACAGTCGCCTTCACACCTCACGATCGCCCATACATCACGTGTTCGCTTCATGTTCCTAGTCACAAGAGTTTTGGAAACACGGATCCTCTTACATGCTTTGACTTTGAGGTCCTTTGGGCCGCGTGGAATTGTGACTTTAGGTTTAGCATCCGTATACTTCTGAATGAATAAAGGGAGACGCTCAAGGATCAATGATTGAACTTCAGCACAAGTCTTGGTAGCCGATACTTCATGGAGAGCATCACACTGCTCGTCAACGACCGCGCTCAGGTAATTGCACCCAAGTGATGTATAGAAGCCTATTAGTCGGGTATGAGTGAAGAGCTACCAAAGAGGGTATGAACACTGACGTTCGAGTGCCTCTTCTTGGGGAGCAACAAAGAGATAATCACAAAATAACTGGTAGTCGTTGATGTCATCGACAACGATGACCTCCTGATACGTCAGGAACCGATGTTCGTTGTCCCTGGCCTGGTCCTCTGTTTTCTTGTGACGCACGCCAAGCAGAGTAGGTTTGTGGCACATCTTATGCAAAGTATCGTTGGATATGTCCTGACTCTGGAAGGCGAACTTTCGCAGCTCGTCCAGGAAACTGATATCGAGTAGGTGAGTAAAAATCCCGGTAGAGGACTGCTGAACCTACCCCTCATAGCCCCCAGCAAGCTCGAAGAACCTCTCAGGATCTTCGATCATCGCCTCCGCAACGTCTTCAATTGAAACCTTATCCTTCGAACCACACCTGCCTAGGAAACCATTCGCTTTGGAGCCGAAATTTACAAAGACAAATAATCCTGCATGTAGTGCCCCCGGTTTTTTACGTTGTTCAAGATAGCATTTTGTTGGCGGAAGTAACTCCGGAGAACTTGATGGACCCGTTGGGACTATCGGCAATGCAGAGAGTTTGGTGAGATCAGGCGGTGAAAAAACTCGGATGACGTCAACGCATGAAGAGCCCCAAGAGGGCTAAGACATACTTGTTAAGTGGTCAAATAAAACTTCAAACCAGCGGCAGGCGGTTTCCTCATCAGGTGGTGGAGTCTTCTCCAGTATCTCCAGTAGTCTCGACGCTGGGGGATGTTGCATTACACCTAGTTGATGCAAGGGCATGTCCAGGTACTGATTTTGTACTACAAACAAACCTAGTGCCTTCCACTGAGTATCGGAGTATACCTAGAGTGACTTTTAGCGGGAGTTTGAACATAGGCGAGCCTCACCGTACTTCTCCCAGCTTCTTCAAGCAAGTACAACCTTCTCTCTCTGCAGGTATAAATTCCGTGTCAAGGAAGTCTTCCGATTTGTAACCTGAGTACTCCTCCGAGTCAAGTTTGCTGCACAGATAGTCGAATGCAGTCACTTGGATATCAACATTCCTGGACGAGCAAAGTTCCACAATCTTCGGCAAAGGTGGGAATTGATTCAAACCTAGGCGATACAATAATTTGGCTTGACGATAATTCGATCAGACAATGGGGACGTGTATAGCACTCAGCATACCTGCTGCAGATGTCTCTTTCCATTCAGATCTCCCACTCCATTCAATGACAGGTAGTCGGAATCTCCGGAAGATGTCCAGAGGCGGGTAGAGTTCGTCAGGAGTATTCCTCTCTCCAGTGCCATGGAAACCTTCTTTCATGAAGATGGGGGAAGATTTGAGAACGCGAATGTCGTCTGGGGTCAACGACGACTCCTCCTGGACGAGATAGTCAAGTATGTTGAACGCAGTCTGACCTCCTGTCAATCGTATTCTAATTACTTTCAGTAGGCGCAAGAAGTTAGCAAAAAAAATGTAACCTACTGTTGCAAAAGAGTTTGGATCGGAAGATTTTTCCGAACTCCAATAAACAGAAGGAATCCTTTCATACCCTCGTCCATCATAAATTCTGAGTTGCAGCTAACTATCGGCAGATCAAGATGATGGAAGAAAGGATCACCAGTGATAGGAAAATATGAGTGCTCCGGGCGATGCAAGCCTTTACACGTAGGGATACACGGCATGTTCCAGAGCACTTTTTTTGATTCACCTCGCATATCGTCAGAAAGACGTGGCCACAGGTGGACAAGTGTGCTGAGAACACGACTAGTCCAGTCGACAGACTGAGTCAAGTCGTATTTCTTGTCGGCTGCCATGACATCGGGTTGAGATATGTGTTGCAACCACGAAGTAATGGTGAACTCTTTCCAATCAAAGCTACTGAGCTCCTCGTGACTGAAATGGTTGCCGACATCATGGGGGAGGACAAAGAGAGGGAGTGGTCCGTCGAGTGGGATGTGGAGCCCAAGAAATTTTGGATCGATGAAGTGGGTTACGGACGATAGACGCATCACTCCAATTGTGCGGTGGAGTGTTGTCGCGTCCAATAAGTCAGCTACATTTGAGGTTGTCTCGTCTCGGGTTATCCACCAACGGAGGCATGCTACCAGCTCTCCTACATCCAGGGTGTGGCGACGTAGATCTTGTAAGACGTCTGACAGCATTATTGGGGGCACTTTGTGTTGACCTGGAAGTGCTGCAATGCAATGCATACCGTGTCGCGTGACGTGTTCTGAGAGCATTGGTAGGGACTTGAGAAATCGGGAGAACACCAGGTCAAATGCCCTGGTGTCAGGAGCCTTGCATATGCCAACGGATGAGAGAAGCTTTAATGGGAGGGTGGAGCATCCATAAAATGAGTCCGCTAACAACTGCGAGACTTTTGACGAGGGCGTGGAATGGTGAAATGTGAAAAATTTGAGAATGTACAGAAAGCGTTCGTTGAACTGATGCTGTGACTCTCGGGGTAGCGGTGAATGTCTGGCCGCCGCATCCTCTCAAGAACTTTGGATCTTAGAGATCTCCAGCTCATACACCACACGACATAAAAGACCTCCGACATAGAGTAACTCCCTATTCCAGACTGGGCGGTAATAATGAGTCAGTGTCTTCTCTCAATAGAGCGGCACGCTCACTGGCAACATTTCTGTCACTGAGTTGCCACATCAGACGCCGCTCTCTAACATACAAATTGAGACTCACACCAAATCTATGGATTCACGCTCTACAGTAGGGATGAAGTAGGACGCCATGTGGCCTCCGAAACCTGTTGTTTGCGCAGTGGCATGACCCTACCAAGGTCATTAACATAAGTCAGGAGATAGATGCGTGAAGACTCACGATGAAAACCCGCGTGTGCCTGGCTCTAGTGTTTCATTAGACGAGGGGTTCTGTTCATATAAATCACCGCTTACCCGTCCAGATCTGCACGAAGTCCTTGGAAAGGAGATGGGAATCTATGATGGTGCTGCTGTTCGTTTATGCGGCTCTGATCATATTCGTCTTTCTCGGTCTTATGAAATGAATCCATACGTGCTCAGGGTACAATAAATGTAGTGACTTACGTAGATCAAACTGTACTTGACGCATGACGGTCGGTTCTTCTTCGTACATCGGTTCAATTCCATCGTCAGTTTTTCATTGGCATCGACATTCACTTCTGCTGTGAACACACTGAGGTTCACCTTGGTCTCGTGCATCTCCATAGAATCGAGCATAATTCGAACTTCAATGGTGACGGCTAATCAGGTGTAAGAATCAGTAAGCAAAATACGGATTCCAGTAAGACTTGCGATATCGTTGGACTGATCTCACAAACATGTTTCTCTTGGGACTCAACCGACCCAGCTCAGTAGGGATGTGAATGTCGTAAGGTTGTCTGGAAGACTTGATGGTTTGTCCTACACGATTATTGTCGAAAAATACGGCCACATCCTTTAGATGGACCATGAAGGTGATGGACGATGCAAGAAATTGCATAAATTCAGAAATGGGTGGCATTGGGGAAGCTTCTCGTAGTGGTATTTTGAATGTTGTCCATAGATCTCTAGTTGCGTCTTCAGGGAGGTCTCCAAATCGGTAGTGCAGCTGAGCACAAGGTAAAGGAACTAGCAACCATGAAGGACTGATAGTGTTCATACCTGATCGTTATCGTCCCAAGAGAACTCTATTTCCTTATCTGGCATCGCGTAAGACTACAATCTTCGCAAGAACGTGTATTATTATCTCACCCCCAGATGACACGCAAGGACTTTCCGTGACGGAAAACAAGCTGTAAAAGCCTAAGCATGGCGCAAATTCAAGGACTATTCCATTGGAAGAAGCAGTTGACACTGACCAACACCAAACGCGCCGACCTTCTGTGGGTCTGGATTTCCTAATGCTGAACAATAAACCGATTTATGAGACTCAAGCAGTTCATGGTAAGGCGTGTACATACCAATCCTTGGAAGCCGATCCCAATCCTGTGGTGTGAACGGTTTCCCGTAGTTTTTGAAAGTCCATTGTGCGACCTTGAGTGAATGTCAACGAAAAAACAATAAGGTGGTGAACGATACACAATTCCATACATTAGTTTTTCTGAGGTCAGGGAGTTTGAGAGGACTGGTGTTCGTCGCTGCTCCAGGACCCAGATCTAAGAACGTAGTAGTCTCGAAATGAATTTCAGCGGATTCGCATCCGGCATCGTCAGAGTTCTGAAGTAGTTCGCGGAATACTGATATGTCGACCATATGAAAAACAGAATGCCAGAACATTATAATCACCTACCAGTGAACTCGCCGGAATAGCGGGCAAGAACTTTGTCAATTAATGCTCGAATATTGACGGTCACTCTTTTGTATCCTTGTTGAGGTTGCCACTGATAAAGATGGTCGGGATGAGCTGTCACGCAACCATGGAGACCGACGTACCATACTTCTTGTTGGCAAGAGCGGCCGATGATGATCCAAGAGGTCGGAAAATATGTTAAATGCGCGTAAATGGCCACAAATGTGCTGCCGTCGAGGAGAGGACCAGCTGGTCGCTGGGATGAACTTGGTTCGCAACTGAGTTGCTGTATGGTGAGAAAGGCCTGCCAGTGGGCAATCTATAAGTTAACGGATCTAAGAGTTAACGGAGAACGGCGTGGGATGAGCGAAGGAACGAACTCTTCCGACGCTTTTTTCGTTTATTTCGCTTGCTATTCAGTTGGGTCGATTATTTCGTGTACTTCGAGTATGCCACGTGTATTTCCTTTTTTGTCCGTCCAAACCATGTGGCTCGGCTGTCCTGTCCAGTCCTCCGTTCAGTATACTCACAGCCACGTCCGTTTTTGGTCAGCGTGCACACAGCCACCTCCCGGCTGTTGCACGCATCTGTCCATCACACACAAACCCTCACCTGCTCTCACCTGCTCTTATATTCACCTGATCTCATATTCACCTGCTCTTATATTGATAAAACACAGTCTTGAAAGTGATCTCTGTGAGTTTAATCTCTTATTGACAACATCCTGGCCCTGATCTGATAACATTGATAAGGACTTTGGTTGCTGGTGTGTATATCTATTGTTCTACTGTCATCCAGGATTCACCATGGTGTTACAGAAGCCACCAGAAACACTGTGAAAGTGTAAGTTCTTGGATTAGGCACTTGATCTTTGTTTTGCTATAGTGTGCAAGAGTGAAAATCAGTGATTTGGGAAGAAGTGTCATCAAGTCTCTACTACCTAGCTTCACAGATTCAACTCTGTGTGTCTGCTGGTTGTCCTGAGACCTCTGATTCCACTACAGAGTAGAGACTGATTGGAGGCTGCCAAGGAGACTGACAGGTCTTTGATCTGTCTTTTCATTCTTGCTGTTACCTTTCATTTTGTCTCAGGCATTTTGCCTTTATCTCTGTCATACTCCTATCCTGGTTGCCCTTGCAGTAACTCTTGGCACTACTGTGTAAAGCAGAGGGATTGGTGTGCATCCTTGATTACCTTTCTGAAGACCTAGAACTTTTTCCTTGGATTTCAATTTGGACGGACGGACCTACCTGGACTTGGACCTACCTAGACCTGGACCTGGACCCAACTGGACCTCTCCTACCTGGACTTTCTTGATCTGGATCTTGTAATACCTAGAAGTCATTGAGCTAAAATGTATGTATTTTTCAATTCTTTATTCATATTTGATATCAATTTTCTATTAGGTCTACTCCTCCCACTTCTCCTCAACGTGCCCAACATGCTGCTCGCCAGGCTGAACGTGACCAGCGTCAGCTTGGTTCTCCTCCATCCCGACGTTGTGCAAATCCTGCTATGCAATCTCCTTCACAGTCAATTGTTCCTACTGCTTTGATAGTGAGTCAATATAATTTCATTCTATTATGAACATTCAAAGGCTAACTATGGATTTTAGATCCATCCACCTGTTCCAGTTCATCAATATCCTGGTATACCCCACCATCAAATTGCACACCATGATATGCAACGCATGTACAGAGACCGAATGTCTCCTCCTATTGATGTGCTACCATTTTCCTTTCCTCAGCCACCACCTTATCAAGCATTTGCACCACCACCACCACCACCACCACAGCCTCAAAATATTCCTCAAATAGGTGCTCGGGTGGACTACAATGCTCACTTATTGGATGGATTTCAGCAGACTCACTGAAGATGGCGCAATCGAAGACAAAATCGCTCCTCTACAACTTATTCTGACTCTGGTCCTGCTCAGCCTCTCCCACAAAATCCACAAACTCACCAGCAGGTGATCAATTTTCAGCATGAGATGGAGGACCAGAGATATTTGCAAGTTCAACAAGAACAAGAACAAGCACATTTTCTGAGATTGCAGCAGCAACAACAACAGCAGCAGCAGCAAGTATATTACCATCAAATGCAGTTGTAGCATGAACTGTTGCAAAGACAGGAGATGGAGCATCAAAGGATTGTTCAGATGCAACAAGAGGCATTGGAGAGAGAGAGGCTACATCGTTAAAGACTGCTTGAGGTGCAGCAAGAGGCGCTATGGCAACAGGAATTGCAGAGATAGCAGCTAGATCATCAGAGGCTTCTTCAGGAGCGATTGCATGCATTGCAACAACAACAACAGGAGCATGAGCATCAAGAGCAGCTTGCAGTTCAACAAGTTCGACAGCTTTCTCAAGCTTTGCTCTCACAGGCTTTGAGAGAACATAGTCAGCGCTCAGCAGAACAATATGACCAAGATCAGGCAAGACAACAACAGTCATCTGGTCATGATATGGATCAAGATGGCCCTGATTTGGATGCTCCTGGTAGTCCTCCTTCAGTCAGATCCTCTGTATCTAGACATGCATCACCAGAGCCAGCTCCTAATCCCAATCCTGATGGTTCTAGCTCTAGCTCTGACAGTAGCTCTGATGACTCTGATGACTCTGATGACCCTGAGGAGCATCAACCACCCTATCGTATTCCTCCTGGTGGAAGACCATATGCTGAGCCTCTTGAGCTTCACTCTTTGGGTCTCATGAATATCCAATGCCCTAATTGCCATGTCCTCCACTTCATCTCAGAAAAGCTTACCAGCTCCAGTGTTCGTCAGCCTTGCTTTGGTATCTGCTGTCTTCAAGGCCAAGTTTAACTTCCTCCTATTCAACAGTGGCCACATGCTCTTCAGGTTTTGTTTGATGATGTTACGCGAAACATACACTGTATGTCGGGCGTACTCTGTTTGTCTCAAGGGAGGTACTCACGAAGAGACACAATGTCCTTGATAAAACAAAGTTATGACAAGAGTCAAGTCAAGGGGTCAAGGTCAAGAGTTCCTTAAGTCGAAAGAGACTGAGGTTGAGGGAGACTTGAGAATGTACAACAACATTGTATTGCACAGATCAAGAATGAGGGAAAAGAGATACAGGCAGGTCGGTATAAGTACTTAGTGAACTACTGTGGATGACTAATCTATAGAATATCATAGAAGCAATAGAACGACTGAGTCACGAATATGTCATGATGGTTGTTAGGGAAAACGTAAGCAGTGCAAGAGAACTACTTAGAGGAGAAGGCTGTCCGTAGATGAATAAACCAGACATAAGTGCGTGTCCCCTACCAGCAATAAAGAGAAAGAACAGTGTGAGGAGTGCATTCAAGGTAATGCAATAACACTAAAGCCATCCAGGTTAAAGAGAAGGAGGAAGTCGTCTCAACCCGGTGTTAGCATACCAGGGAGAGCAAACGTAGAGAAACATGAAGAAATAAGGAAAACAGAGGTGCACATATATTGTATCATAACAGATGATCTTCATGATTATAGGCAATTCAAGAAGAAGATTTGCCAATATAACAATACTTTGGCATTTACTTCTATGGGGGTTGATATGGACAATCAAGCTATCCAAGGCTCTGGTCCTGCATCATTTCGTATTCATGGTACACTCCATCATCTCATGGGTGCCCTTATGCCACCAGATGATCACCAACCCTCCTTTGCCCAGCTCTATATCTATGATCCTGAGGAGGCAACCAACAGGCGTGTTCAATACAATCCTCAACTGGATGCTGGCATCTTGCTGGATTTGCATACCACCCTTAGGGACATCAATCCTTATGCTCCACTCTACAAGCAGGCCTATGAGATCATGAGGGTGAGTATCAAATCATATTCTTTTTCCATCACTCATGGATTGGTAGGCCAAGCCTCCAGAGGAGCACACCAATGTACGCATGAGACTTCATCTACAGCAGGGAAATGAGCCTGGAAGATACAATCTCCCCACTGTGGATGAGATAGCTGCAATAGTCCCTGGTGATGGCTCTCAGCATGTTGGAGTGAATCGTGACATTGTTCTTCGCCTTCAAGGTGGTGGTCTACATCGTATCAGCAATCTTCATCCATCCTATCTGCCTCTTCACTATGTTCTCTTCTTTCCACATGGAGAGGAAGGCTGGCATTTGGAGATTCCATTGCAGGATGTTCGTCATGGTCGTCCCCAGCGCTCCAAGAAGGTCACCCAGCTTCTTTGGTATGCATATAGGCTTCATGTGCGTCCACAAGAGATAGAGCCTCCCAATCTATTCAAGGGTGGCAGACTCTTTCAGCAGCTGATTTGTGATGCTTGGGCCTCCATTGACCAGTGTAACCTCACCTGGGTGGCCAATAACCAGACAAGGCTTAGGGCTGATCTCTATCAAGGATTGCAAGACTGTATGGCTCATGATGGTGTTCAAGATATGGCTCAGGTTGGATGTGTTCTTCTTCCCTCTACTCATAAAGGTGGTCCTCAGTATATGCAACAACTCCTTCAAGACTCTCTGGCCATCTGTTATGAATACAAGAAGCCTGACCTTTTCCTTACCATGACTGCCAATGGAAGCTGGCCAGAGATCACCCAGAATTTGCTTCCAGGTTTGTTTCCTCTCTTATTCTGTCTGATGACAATCTGACCATTATGTATGACAACAGGTCAGACTGCTGTGGATAGGCCTGATCTGGTCACAAGGGTTTTTCATGCCAAACAGCAAGCCTTGCTCAAGAAGATTCGTGATGGCTACTATGGTCAAGTGGCTGGCTTTGTCTATACCATTGAATATCAAAAGCGTGGTCTTCCTCACATGCATCTTTTGATCTTCTTGGAAGAGCCAGACAAGATTCATATTGCAGAACAAGTGGATGCCATCATCTTTGCCCAGATTCCAGATCCTCAGATCCATCCCCAACTTCATGCTGCCATCACCAGATTCATGCTCCATGGTCCTTGCTCTCCTCAGAGATGTCTTGAAAATAATGTTTGCAAAAAGCACTTTCCAAAGTCTTTCTCTGCTCACACCATCATCAAAGAGGATGGCTATCCTGACTGTGCTTGCCCTGAGAATGACAGGACCATTCAAAAGAGAGAGGTCATCTTTGACAACAGACATGTGGCACCCCATCCTAGGGAGCTGGTGGTGCAGTTTGACTGTTACATCAATCTGGAAGTCTATGGCTCTATCAAGGCTGTCAAGTACATTCACAAGTATATATATACAAGGGTCCAGATCATGCCACCATCCAGACAGAAGGTCATGATGAGATTTGCTCCTATCTTGATGCCAGATACATATCCTCTACACAAGCCTGTCACAACATCTTTGAATTTCCTATGCACATGGAGTGGCCAGCCATTTATCATCTTCCAGTTCATCTACCAGGCCAGCAAAATGTTGTCTTTTGTGCTGAAGCCAACTTGGAAGAGGTGGTCAACAATGTCAAGGACACCCAGCTCCTTGGATGGTTCAAGGCAAACCAGGATCATGATCTCATTGCTGCTGGAGCACATGACTATCTCTACCAGGACTTTCCAAAGAGGTTTGTTTAGAATAGGCAATGTGCTGTTTGGACCATTCGTCAAAGATACAAGGCCATTGGACACATGTATTCTATTCCTGCCACTGCTGGTGAAGCTTTCTACTTGCATCTTTTGCTCACTGTGGTCAAAGGTCAGATTTCTCTTCATCTATGCATTCATCAGCACTGATCACTTTTCCTCATAGGTGCTACCTCCTATGAACACCTTCGTACTGTCAATAGTCATCTTCATGATTCCTTCAAAGAGGCCTGCCATGCACTTGGTCTTTTATAGGATGATAAGTTGTTGTGTTTGCAAGAAGCTGCTCACTTCAACATGGGCTATCAGTTGCACTCTTTGTTTGTCATCATCCTGGTCCATTGCTCTCCTGTGGACCCTGATCGCTTGTGGGAGGCATCCAAGAATAATCTTTGTGATGATCTTCATCATCATCTCACACACACCCTCCACATTCATGAGCCTACCCAAGACCAAGTCCATGATTATGGCTTGCATCTCATAGCCCAACATCTCAGGAGATATGGCAAGAGCTTGCAGGACTATCCATCTATGCCTAGACCACAGGGAAACTGGGATCATCAGCAGGGGAACCAGCTCATCAATGAGCAGAGAGCATATGACAGACAGGAGTAGCAAGCATTTGTGGACAGAGGCCTTACTACCTTGAATGCTGAACAGAGGACTCTCTACAATGCAGTCATGGCCAGTGTCATCAATGCCAATGGATCCATGTTTTTCCTTCACAGTGGTGGTGGATGTGGCAAAACATATCTGGCCAAGCTGATTGCTGCTGCTGTTCATGCAAGAGGTGAAATTGTTCTTTATGTGGCATCTACTGATCTGGCCTCTCTTCTCCTTCCTGGGGGTCATACAGCCCATTCATGCTTCAAGATTCCCATTCCTTGCCATAAACAGAGTACCTGCAACATCAAAAAAGATGACCTCATTCATCAGCTCCTTCAGCAGACACCCCTCATTATCTGGGATGAAGCAGCCTCTTAGCATCATCATGTGGTGGAGTCTGTGGATTGTACTCTCCATGATCTCCTCAATAGAAACCAACCTTTTGGAGGTCTCACTGTCCTATTTGATGGTGACTTCAGACAGATTCTTCCTGTGATCATGCATAGCTCAAGAGAATAGATTGTGCCTGCCACTCTCATCCACTCCAACCTTTGGGCAAACATGTCTGTCCACTATCTTCTTCAAAACATGTGTCTTGGACAAGATCCTGAATCTGACCACTAGGCACAGCAACTTCTTCACATTGGTATCACTGATGGTGACATAGTCCTTCCTGATCACATGCACTGTGGTGATGACTTGGAATCCCTCATCAATGCCATTTACTCTCAGCTCCTTGCCAGAGTCCAGAATCAACCCCTTCTTGATCAGTACTTCTTGGATTGCACCATTCTTGCTCCCATAAATGTTCAGGTCCATGAGATCAACTCCACCATCCTCAACTCTATTGCACATCAGGAGAAGATGACCTACCTTAGTGCAGACTCTGTCACTGATAGAGAATATGACTATGTCCAGCCTGAAGTCCTGCATACATTAAGTCCCTCTGGATTTCCCCTTCACCAGCTAGAGCTCAAGAATGGTGCTCCACTCATGCTGTTGTGCAATCTGGATCCCATTCATGGTCTCTACAATGGCACTCGGTTGAGGCTCATCAGATCTACAAGGCATATGCTGGAGTGTCGTGTGTTAGGGGAGAATAACAATGGGAATGTGGTCATGATTCCTCGAATGGCCCTTGATAGTGGTTTGGAAGATTCACCTGTTCCATTGCGTCGATTGCAATTTCCTGTGCATCTGGCCTATGCAATGACCATCAACAAGTCTCAAGGTCAAACACTGAACCATGTTGGTCTCAACCTGAGTTCACCTGTTTTCTCTCATGGACAACTCTATGTGGCACTTTCACGTTGTACCCATCCTAGGAATATCAAAGTTCTGTTTCCTCATGATGCAGAGAACCCAGGACATACCAAAGTGACAAATGTAGTTTGGACTGAAGTATTTAGAAATTTGGAAATATGATGTATACTATACTTTTGCAATGACTGTTATTTTACCCACAAGAAACATGTGTATATACCAGCAGCCTGAGATGATGAAACTAAAGTGTAACAATTAGAATGACAGGGGCCGATAGGCCTCTGCAGCATATCACAAGACTATAGTTTAAAAATTAATATAACCGGGGCCGAAGGCCCCTGCAGCGGGTGAAAACTCCTAGTGTCATGATAATTGAGAAAACTTACAATGCTGTGCCGTACGTCGTGTTCATGAGGTCACGTCGGGGAATCCCGGGTCGCATCTCGGCTGCCACGAACGGCAAGTCCGCCCCTGTGCACGTCGACCGTGGTCAAAGTGTGAGCGTGAGCGCGAGCGTCCGACCAGCATGCCGGCCGTGCTACGAGCACGTCGATGTGCGTCAGCGTGCCCACAGCTGTGCACGGGAAAAGGACATAAAAAGAAAAGAAAAAAGAAAAACAATGAACAAAAAAAAAGTGCGTGCAGCACGGAACGTCGCGCACCCTGCGTTTGTGTGCTGGAAGGCCCGGAACGTCCTGAGGGGGCGCATTCAATATTCAATTATTCAATATTCAGAGCCAAGTCGCGCAGCCAATCACATGCTAGATTTACAACACTTTACGGCGCCAGCCAATCGGCAGCATTCATTTCCCTCATCTCCCTGTAAGTTTTTCCGGGATAAGTCACTTTATCACACTTTACATGCACTTTACACCTCGTTGCATGCCCCCCGCTGCAATGACTCATTCGTTCCACTCCATTCTCTCTCCTCGCCTTTGCCCATGGTATGTCTTTGCTTCCACCTCTTTTTTTTTTCTGTACCGGTGCCGCGAAACAGCGCACCACGGTCCCATCCTGCCAACCGCCCTCGTCCTCGCCGAAAACGGAAGGAGGGCGGGAAACCCCGAGTCACGTGAATCACGTGCATTGGGCCCAGCCAATCACGACCCGCGCCACTTGTAAGTTTTTCGAGATAAGTTATGTCAATAACTAGGCAAATGTACATCATAAAGAACAAGTTTTGTACGACGCTCTTTAACTACCGTGCAAGTTACTCCCATCGAGGCGCGATCAGATGACTAGTTCAACACAGAAATTCAAACCCCACTATCAAGTGGTATTTTAGGTGAAAGGACAATGGGTGCTAGAAGCGAAGGGAGAAGTATGACAAGTACCAGCAGCAATGTCTCGGATGCCACAACTCCTCAAGGGACAGGTACAGCAAGCATCATGGCTGCGGCAAATGGCAACTCTTCCAGCGCCAATACGACTGCCATTCCTGGCAACCCAGCTCCTGACTTCTCATCCATGGAAATAGACTCAATGAGTGAAGAGCTGTGGGATAGAATTAACCAATTCGACCCCACTGCTGTTGAAGGCACTTTCTTGAATTAAATATTGTGAATAGAGGCGCGGATCTACAATGGATATCACTTGGTACTGGTTCGTGGCATGTGGGATCCGAGGACGAGGGAGAGAACGAAGGGGAGGGACGGTAAGAGGAAACCATGTGGGAGTGAGACAACGGGAGTGACAGAACACGCAGGGGAACGCACAGACAGTGTCCGAAGCGCCCACAGACCACAAAAAAACGGTGGATGGAACGAGGGTGGGAGACAGCAAGAGGATGAGAACGTGGGAGAACAGTGAAGCACGTGGGGGAGCACACGGACCACATTCGAACCACTGGCAAACAGCGAGCAGCTATGCTGAATCAATCAACTAAACGACATAGTAACGAAGAAGTTCTCACCTGGGAGACGTGGGTAGAGTGCACCATGCACAGGGACAGGCAGAAAGATGCGCCGTTGACGAGGACGACAGCGGCGTTGGCGGCAGGCGACGGCGATGAGGAAGCAAGGAGCGTGGGAGAGAAAAAGTCAGGGTTAACGATGCCGACGGTTACGGCATGGCCCGTGCGCAGAGCGCACCATCATTGAGCGACGATGAGGGAAGAGAACAGGAGGAGAAAATAATGATGGCGACAGTTATGGCATGCCCCTGTCACCGTGGCCCGTACGCAGGGCACGCCGTCGTCGGGCACAACGATGACGACGACGAGAACAAGGGGGCGTGAGAGGAAACCAAATGGAACTGCTCGGCAAAACACCTGCTACGGAGCTTGCCGTGGTGTGGCGGGAATAGCCGAGGGTGGCTCGAGCTCCCTAGTACTATCCTCCAGTCCATTTTACAAGTCTATCTCTAGGTATTTCCGATGATTTATTGCTGGGGTCGGCCAAAGGAATTGTTGAAGCCTTATAAGGCTTCTTTTTCGGGCACCTTAGGTGGGTCGAAAGTCGAAAGAGGTCGTAGCTGTCACGTGTCACACGGGGAGTTGAATCGATCGAAATGGTACAGTATAATGGCAATCGTGCATCCCTTGCCCTGCACACGGATAGTGGAATGAATATGTGGAGGATGCATCAGAATCATTGGAGGCACAATGTTTACCTGAGGTATCTTCAAAATGGAGATGAGCCTGATGACGATTAGATTCCCTTTCCTACATTAATGGCCTATTCGGAACATAACATGAACTTGGTTGTGACCCAAGGTCAACGCTTGAAACTGCCTCGATTCTGGTAACTTTATTTCTGTGATGAGGTGTGTCGAAGGACTCATTGACTCGCTACTGGCAGAACCCATTCGAAATCCACTCTCTTCTGTGCACCACTGCGTGGCACAATATAGGTCGCGATTTGAGTCGTCGTCCTCATCGACATGGTAGGTTCGGATGGTGGAGAGGTCATCTGTTGGGGAGTGGGTTGGGCGGTCCAAGTACGTACGCTATCGTTTTCTTCGTGCTGTGCTGGTGCTGACCTCCTAGCCCAGCTAGCGCGTCCGTTTGGACTCGTTTCAAGCCGCGGCGTGCTGCGCTCGTTGCGCCGTCTGTTCCACATCGTATCCCATCCGTTGCAACGCGTTCATCGTCATGTCGGTGCTCTCGATGGCCCATGACGTCTCTCAACTCGACCTGAACGCCCAAATGGCCTCGCTCGGTATCTCGATGATGCGCATTCGTTTTGGCGAAGCGCTCGTTCTCCTTGCTCCTGGTGCGTTCCCTGCCGTATACGACGCCATTTGCATCGATCCGGCAGTCCCAATCTCAACGCCTCTCAACGCCTGCAGTTCGCCAATATGACCTCCTGGCCTGTTTCCTCGACATGGCGGGTTCAGCTCGTCGGTGCGCTCGTCTCCATCGCCTGTGGGGCATTCCCTGGTGCTACGGAGGTCGCCTGGTGCAGCCATTTGGCCGCCTGGCTCGTCTGTCTCGATCTGAGCTCCCTGGGTGAGTCTCCTCCCTTTGCTCTCGTATGTGCGCTCGTCCTGACACGTTCTACAGGTTATTCAGCGCATTCTCGTACTCCTCGACGCTTCTCGATGTCCCTGTCACTTACGTCCGTTTCGCGTCTCGAGTCGGCTAGCTCGCCTGGTGCCTCCCTGGGTAAATGCTTTTCATTCCATCGCTCTGAGCGTTTTGGGAGATGTTCTGATGCGTTTAAGGCTTCTTCGGCACGTTTCTAGTGTCCCCCGATGCTCCCATTGCATTCACTTCGGCTCGGGTATGTGCCTCGTCGACGCTTGTTGACACCCGCCAGCCCTCCTCCAGTTCAACGTTCTGAGGGTCGTACTTGCGTGAGGATTGTTCGGTTGGGTTCGTGGGTGGTGGTGGAGGGTCTTCGGGTACCTTAGGTACATCGTTGTCGACCGCTTTCACTGTGTTGATCGTCTTCGTCAGTCCTCATCGTCGATCGACCAGCGCCAACGCGCTTCGTCTCTCCCCCTTGACCGATGCGTTTCGACACGTCGTCGACCTGTCCGCATCGCTCTGCATATACCGTCGTACTCCTACGTCCTCCTCCTCGACCTCTGCATTTGCGTTTCGGCTCGCAGCGCATCCGTTCGGTTCGACAGCGGTCTCGCCCCCTGGCTCAACCTGGACACCCGCGTGTGTGCGCTGCTTCGTGCAGCATGTCGGATGGTTCGTTGGGCTTCCATGGTGAGTCTTCGTAGTCGTAGCACCATGTCAATGGCACCATCTTGCCCATCACCGTCACCCGCCCCTTCCCACCGCGTGCACACAACGAGAACGACGGTAATAGCACTGACCCATCTGCATTTGGCTTCCTTGATCCTGCGCTAATCATTCGAGGGTTTCACCTAAATCTCGCATTCGTGTAACATTAACATTATTACCGCCGGATTCAGTTGCTCATCAGCATTACGAGGACGGTAAAGACTGGCAGTGGCTCTACGTTAACATGTGAGTCACTTTAAGCTTTGCTCATAAAACTAAGTACAGTTTCATTGATCGGGACGTGTTCATGCGCTATTGTGATGGCGCTATCGGGCACAAGACCACGCGAGAGGAGACCGTGCGTGCGAAGGCAGAAAGTGATGGTGACGTGGAGATGGCTAGGGAAGATGATAGTGAGGATGCCTTGGAAGACGAGCACGAGGAGAGCAAAGCTGAGGAAAGAGGATGAGACCGATGGCGATGACAGCGACATTGAAGGCGCGACAGGCGGTGACCTGGGGCTGTCCACTTTGCTAGCAGATGACGACCTCCTGGATGAAATGGAAGAGTTCGGGGTTGTGGAGGAGGAAAGAGCTGGCTTACTTCGGTGAAGATGACCTTGGCGCCGAGGAATGGCGAGAACATAGACTGGAACGACTTGGAACCTCTAGCGTACTTGTAACTCGGTTCCACGAAAAATCATGCTTTGCCAGGTTTTATTTTATTTGCTGATGCGAGTCTAGGCTCGAGAGTCCGAGTCGGGTGCTGTGATCGTTATCGGAGTCAGAGCTGATTGATACCGCTTACGATGTCAACTACCTCGAGGAACTTGATCCTCTTTTTTTCGCCCCCAGACAAGCAGTCTCAGAGTGGTGGATTTGTAGGACATTTCGATGCAAAGGTCAAAGATGTAACGACACGTACTATTAATTCATCTATTTCCTAATCAATCACCAATTCGCCGCGGCTGCTATTCTACTCCCACCCATATCAAGGCCCATATCTACAAGGAAAATGCCTCCAAGGAGGCAAACCAAACCAAAGCCAACAGGAACGCCCGGAGCGGTGGCGACCAAGGTGCGCCAGCGCATTTTTTTTCACCGCCATGTATCAAGCCAGACCGTACGAATAGCCAGCGAAACATGCTAAGGACACACTACCGCTGGATTCCAGCACAGACTTGGCCAGCGGATCTGTGGACGACAAGGTCAAGGTCAATGAGAAGATGACCGCAGCAATCAAGGAGGCCATAATTGGATACGGTCGCTTTGACTTCGTCAAAAACTTCAACCAAATTCACTGGCGTCAGTGGAACGAGCGGCAAGTAAATAACCACAAGGCAACACTGATGCGCAATTCATTTCTGCTCAATGGGATGGACCGTTTCAACCCCACCCATGCCATCCCACTTGTCGTGAAGGGGACGGAGGTCATTCCCGATACCTTTGTGAAGGATCCTGTACACATTCGGGAGGAGCTTCCTATTGTATGTTTCAAGGATTCTATGGCGGAGAAAAGTGGAGTCAAGGCTGCGGGTGGTCAACATCGTGTTGCAGCGATGAAGCTCTGGCTTGAGGTCCAGCAGTCGCGAATGAAGGAGTTACAGCACGAAATTTCAAGAGTCAAGAAAGGCAGCGCAGATGCAGAAGATGTCGATATCGAGGTGCGGGCTCACAATGAGCAACTGAAGCCTCAGCTCCAGTCCGTGGATAACTTGTTGGCGTGTGGTGGGGAGTGGATCGTCGCCCTATTTGACGAAGGTATGCACAGATGAATCAGTTCATTTTTACGCTTCATACTCAGTTCTCAGACAAACTCAATGACCCGCTTCTCCATCGTCTTGCGCGTAACGAGACGAACTTTACATACGTCGAATCTGGCGAGGAAGGGCTGGTGCAACGCTATAAAGAGGCAACTGCAGAAAAGTGCACATGGGTCCAAATCGCTCAGTCAAGACCGGAGTTCAATCAAGGCAATGCTGTGAAGCACTACGACATTCTCTCTCAACAACACGGATTCGAGATGGTTGGCCTTTTAACATCAGCCTACGAGCACTATTTACCATCGAAGCTCTTATCACTTGCCAAATTCCACAACCTGATGCAAACATCGTATGCCGGGGTACGTGTTTGTCGGACTACTCCATGTGGTTCTTCACTCTGAGCAATTACTGATCAATCCCGTATTTGATCAGATCTTAAGTCACGCTTGCCGACGCATGGACGAGAAACTTCTGCGCTGCTTCAATACCGTGGAATTCTCGTGGGATGATTGGAAGAAGCTTTCAAAGAAACTGGTACCCGACAAATCGCAAGAAGTATATGAAGAGCTTGCTGACGCCACCCCCATTCCCTCTGCAATTCTGCAACCTATTCGTGACGTTATTGACAACACCTTCCGAGACCATCTTGACTCCCTCAATGTCTTTGCCCTTCCGGCGAGCTTCGCATGGTCAGCTGGCTGGGAAACGTATAAATTTACGCTACCTAATGCAGTCAAAGAAACAGTCGAGAAGATCATCGATGATGGCCTAGCTGCAACCCTGCCTGCCGACGTACTTGTAGCTCTCAGGACATGCCCAGCTAAAATCGCAGTCGTTCTCAATGCATCGAATGTCTCGGACGAACTCGAAAATTATATCTACTTCCCCTTCATGAGTCGAACCGTGTTGGAACGACTTGACAAGCACTTCCGCAGCATTGAGAAAGCTATTCTCGAGGTCCGCTTTTTATGTTTTCGTGGACCCGTCTGATCTCTGTTTTACCTATCAGGTCTCCAGTTGGTTTTCCCCATTTGTGTACATGGTCAAGGCGCACGGAAACCATTGGAACGCACGTTCTGCATCAACGGAAATGATGAGGGCAGTGATGGGCCATAAATCGATAATGATTCCGAAACGCATCAAAGCATTGGATGCGGTAAGTCCAGAAAGGCCATCCAGTAACGTTAAGCTTATAATCTTGCAGATTGTAAGCATATTCTTCAACGAATACCCCGCTCTCTTGCATCTCGAATCCGACATGATTGGTTATGAGATTCCCACTCGGCCTGCCGACAACAAGACACTCCAGGCATATTTTGTTGGTCCCAGGATAGCTGGGAAGTCGAAGAGAAGTAGTGAGGATGAAAATAGCACATCATCACAACAATCCGATGATGTCACACGCGACGTCGATGATGCAGACAATAGAGCGAGGCGAGTACGAGGCCGGGATAAGGAAAAGATTGATGAAAATCTGGCTCATGAGCAATTTTCGCGACTCTCGAATGAGCTGCAGGTGGCCACGTCGTACATTAACGGCGGGTCGAAGCTGAAAGTGGTCACACAGCCCGTGCCACCCATGAACGACGTCTGGGTGCGTCTCTCAAGAGTGAAAAGTGATGCTACTACTCGGTCCTTCAGAGGATTGGGACTCCTCGAACACCATACATATGAATGGGGAAAAGAAATAGGGTCATCGCGCCATCGATTTGCCACGACGCTTGCACAACTTTGCATCCTTGAGCAGGCTATTGTCAATGGGTATCGACGTCCACTCCTCAATTCCCCGGACAGCGCCGCCGCTTTCATTCGACTTCGTTTTGAAGAGGTGACAAAACCCTATCACACGACGCCAGCAATGATGCACCGCCCAACCCAGCTGACACAAAAACGGGCGGAGAAGTCTTTGAATGGGCTTGAATGGCCTGATGGGCTCAAGTATGACATTGATGCTGCGAAACAGACTTACTTTGACCTAGAAGACGAATTGGGAACTTCTAAGATGAAAGCGGTGCAAGACGAACAACGGCAGGAAATTCAAAAGATAGTCAACGCGATTGAGAACTCACCAACAACATGGGCAGTAAATACAGTTCTGCAAGAGAGGGACTGTGTGGAGCCACCATCTTTGCGCCCTGCAATCCAAAAGCTTACGGAAGAGCTAGTAAAGGTAGGTTTCCTGCCGATGTGGATGTTCACTGGCAGGCTGCTAATGTTGTATGTCGGCAGGCCATGACCATCAATGCGTACATCCAGCGCCTTTCAGATGTTGAACTTGACTTTAATTTGGACATGGAGATTCCAGCCAAAGAGCATCTGGAAATCAATTTTTCGTTCTCGAGAATGAAATGCGCCACCAGTGGGTCTAAGCGAAAGCCGGGTTTGTCTGGGCAATTCCACCTTGTTCCACGGGCAGATGAAGCAGCGTCGTTAACGGAGGAAACGGAAGGAACTCAAACTATATGTGTTCGATCAGGTGAGTAGCATTGCAAACTTGAAGATGATCTCACCAACTATTCCCACATCGTAGGCCTCCGAGATGAAGAGATTAACGAAGAAAGTAGAGACAGAAGTAGCAGCCACGAAATTGAAGGCGAAGTAGAATGGGAGGAAGAGGGAGAAACTGGTGAGAAAGTCGATCCACATCAGTGCTCTGCCTTGCTCCTCTGACGGTGGTTGACTGCAGGCCCTCCGCTCGCCGAAGTAACTGCATTAACTTCACAATCTGTTGTTACCCTCTCACCTGTTGAGTTATCGTCAAAGCCTGCTGATCCAACATCACCTCCATCTCGATTTGCCTCTCCAATGCTGGAGCTCACACAAACATACTCACCTAGTCTTGGTGAGCATTTCGACTTTGTTATGGGGTGCAGATCTCTTGTATTCACGATTCCTCCATTTGCCGCTCGTGTGAAATAGACGTGCTAGTTGAAGCCACTCCACTCAACCATGTCCCGTCACCCGCAGCGGGTCAAAAGCGCAAGCATTCTGATGGCACAAGCACCCGAGCTGCTGAGAGTCCTGAAGACCCACATAAACGAACGAGTGGGTACTTGAACTTGTCAACTCAAACCCTCCATTATTCACATCGTAGTCACTACTTAGAGTCTAGTAAACTTGCGCAAAGACGTGTTGCTCAAATGGAGGATAATGCGGAACCTGCCACGAAGGTTCCAGCGCGTCGTCGTCGCATCAATGTCACGCAAGGCGCAACCAGCCGGGCTATTATGCTAGCACCGTCTCGCTACAGTGGTCGGGATGATGTAGTTGATCTTGAATCACTCTCATAGATAACTTACAAATTATTCGAGTAAACATTTTGCCTGTGACCAAACCCTCTTTGCTATCCCGAGTCGCTCCTCGCATATCCAGACGGGTCGGGCAAACCCCGTGTTTCGCTTCGTCATTCATCTCCGACCAATGCATACATTCAAGTCCAGCAGAGGGACATCACAAATGTCGCAGAAAGTAGGCATGCGAAGATGTGCTTAGATCATCTTGTCTGCCGTGTCATTTCCACTGGCATATTGTCTAACCAGATCATCGTTTTTTGTGACATAGAGAGCCCGTTCGGATACGATACGAGTATCTCGAATGAGCTTGCAGAATATTTGAAGCTTGTCGTGCATCTGAGATTGATCCAGGTCATACATCACTATCTCATCTCCTGGTACAGTGGTTGGTTGTCTTCCCACTTGTGTGATAGCATCGCAACACTTGATTCGCGCGTGGTCGACCCGGCTGCCTGTTGAGCCTTATGTTGAAAAGTCGTATGCCGGGAACGCAACTTGCAGATGAGGCGTGACGAACGACGGCAGATGTTATTCGCGATAGCGGACGAAAGAGAGATCACTGTCATGAATAGTTTTTCATTGTGTCAGGTACTCGTAGAAGCCTTCGACGGCCGTGTCGCATTACTTGGCCACAAATGACCCGGATAACTTTTGACGTTGATCTAGCAGAGGAGGTGAGACCATGGTTGTGTATACACAGACTGCTCGAGAGTCTAACCTACCCTCAAGGGGATCCGTCGTGGTTGTAGGTGATGGAGGAAATCCCCGCTCTGCCTGTGGGAGTCTGAGAATGACTAGCAGAATAGCCAGCGGTGCGTTAGGAAGTATATGTTGAGTATGGCTCGCAACACGCACCAAGGCTTCGAATCTCGCAGTATGATTTGCATCTACAAGTAGAAATGAGCATGACACATAATTCCTCTTCAGCGTTGATCAGGTTTTTTGCCTCTTCCATATCAAGGTACTTCTTATCCACGTCTCTGCCACGTCCGACGATAGCATTAAGGAGGGTGCAATAATGAAGGTTGGAACGTAGATCAGAATACCCTCGGTCTTTGACGGATCTGTCGCGTCGTCATGCCGCTGTGCAAGTTGGAAGTGATGATCGGCACGGACTGGCTGGTCGCAGAGAGCAGATTGGGAGGCTGTGTGGCGGTGACAGCGGTGCGTTTCGACTGAGGGATATACGGCGCATAGGTCACTTGAG
>JBBPOF010000372.1:0-26982 GCA_038091315.1 Porphyrellus cyaneotinctus | reverse complement strand
TGAGCTTGGCCGCCAGTTAACTTGGGTACGTTCATGGTCTGCTCCATCAAACGATGGTCTGCTCAACGAAGATCTTAGGCGGAGAAGACCACCCTGGCGTTGCACAAACATCATCCAGAGCTCCAGTTTGTGTGGGGAGACCTTGAAGAACAAGTCCCCGTGATTACTCCCGAGAAAGCCGGACAGCCCGCTGGGCTGAAAATCACACTCTTGCCGTTCCAGCAGGAGTCTCTTTGGTGGATGCGAAAGCAAGAAGACAGTATCTGGCGCGGTGGCTTGTTGGCGGTAAGTGTCCATTGAGTCGTGGTCTCCGACTTGATGCTGAAATGTTTGATGTTCAAGGATGAAATGGGGTAAGGCCAATAAGTTTCCTCCGTCAGGAATATCTCAAATCTTTTGCTTCACACAGCATGGGGAAGACTATTCAGATGATTTCCCTTTTTGTGTCCGACTTGAAGCGACCCAACCTCGTCATCGCGTGGGTATTTCTTACGTTCCGAGTTTGTCTTAATTGATGGTAGCCACCGCCTAGACCGACTGTCGCAATAATGCAATGGAGTAATGAGATCAAGGCCCACACAGAGAGTATGAATGTTCTCGTTTGGCACGGTGCTTCTCGCATTGTCAATCCCCAAGAACTCAAAAAATTCGATGTCGTACGTTAACTTGAGCCTATGCTATGGTTCATGCCATGCTGACTACGGCCAGGTCCTCACCAGTTATGCTGTGGTAGAAAGCTGCTTCAGAAAGCAAGAGAGCGGCTTCAAACGTAAAGGACATATCGTTAAGGAAGCTTCCCCTCTTCATCAAATCAAGTGGAACCGGATTATTGTAAGTCTTGCATTTAACGGTATTCATATTTTCACTTGCATATACCACGGGTACAGCTCGATGAAGCCCATAATATCAAAGAACGCGCCACCAACACTGCCAAAGCTTGCTTTGAATTGGATAGCAACTACAAGTGGTGTTTGTCGGGCACTCCACTACAGAATCGTGTTGGAGAGTTGTACAGCATAATTCGTTTCTTGGGAGGGGATCCCTTCGCGTACTACTTCTGTAAGTCATCTCCTGATGATCTGGGATCATCCCACAAGCTATCTCTGCAGGCAAGAAATGTGAATGTAAATCCCTCCACTGGAAGTTCTCGGATAAAAAGACTTGTGATGGTATGGATTTCTACATCCACCGCTCGAATGCTGTCGTCCTTAAATCCTGATTGCATAGAATGTGATCATAGTCCCATGCAACATGTGAGATATTATTTCTCTGCATAACGCTGTACATCATTGCATTGCTTATTCCTCAGACGTGTTTCTGGAATAATGAAATATTGACGCCCATCCAAAAAGGTGGGATGGAAGGGCCTGGCAAGACAGCTTTCAAGAAGCTGAGATCACTGTTGGATCGTATGATGCTCAGGCGAACAAAGGTTGGTCTGCACCATGCTTTTTACATGAGAGTCCTAACCTGTTATTCCCAGATTCAACGCGCAGATGACCTTGGACTTCCTCCACGAACAGTCATTGTTCGGAAGGATTACTTCAGCCCGGAAGAGAAAGAGTTGTATCTCTCGCTGTTTTCTGATGCCAAGCGTCAGTTCAGTACCTACGTTGATTCGGGAACTGTCCTGAATAGTGAGTGAACATTTTTTCTCCTATTTTGCCGCCTTACCTCTCCGACTAGACTATTCCAATATCTTTAGTTTGTGCATACATATATTTTATTTTATCCTAACGAGTTTAATCTGCTCTTATCAGAATTACTCGCATGCGTCAAATGGCTTGCCACCCTGACCTGGTTCTCCGTAGCAAGAGCAACGGAAACACGTTCTTTAGCAGCGAAGAACTCAGCGAAGCCACCGTTTGTAGGCTTTGCAACGATATCGCCGAGGACGCTATTCAAGCCAAGTGCCATCATATCTTTGACAGAGAGTGTATGAGGCAATACTTGAGTACCGCTGGGGACATCAACGTATGTCTCTCGTTGATTCGCCTGCCAGCTGTCTCAATGATGCCTGCCTTCTCAGCCTGAATGTCCCGTTTGCCACCTCCCCTTAACAATCGACCTAGAAGGACCTGCACTTGAATTAGAATCGACCTCACCGGTTGCGAGGCAGGGCATCATCGCACGTCTCAACCTTGATACCTGGCGCTCGTCTTCAAAGATCGAAGCTTTGATCGAAGAATTGACCAACCTTCGCGCCGAAGATGTCACCACCAAGAGCATCGTATTCAGCCAATTTGTCAACTTTTTGGATTTGATCGCGTTCCGGTTGCAGAAAGCTGGATTCCAGGTTAGTATTTGTTGTCGCCCGCGTTTATCCGCTATTTAAACGTGCATGTTTTTCTTCCTTGAGATATGTCGACTCGAGGGCACGATGACGCCTCAGGCTCGTGACGCGACCATCCAACATTTTAGTATGGGAGAATGTTCCCTTTGCGCGTGTGCAGTCCTGATGCTCGACCTTTAGTGTCCAACGTCCATGTGACTGTTTTCCTCGTATCCCTCAAAGCGGGTGGTGTCGCGCTCAATTTGACGGAAGCCTCACGCGTCTATCTCATGGACAGCTGGTGGAATCCCGCCGTCGAATACCGTAAGGACTAATCCTATGAAGTGTTGTTACGGTTTGGCTGATCGACCAACAGAAGCTATGGACCGCATTCACCGACTCGGTCAACACCGACCAGTCCAAGCCATCAAGCTCGTCATCGAAGATAGCATCGAAAGTCGGATCATCCAAGTGTGTGAACTCCGTCTTCAAGTTAGGCATGACTAACGACACCGCCCCTCTCTAGCTGCAAGAAAAAAAGTCTGCCATGGTCAATGCGACGTTGTCCACCGACGAGTCGGTGCGGGTTTCTTCTGATATTGTCGCGTCTTGTCGCTAAAGTGGAACGTTTTGACAGGCGATGGGCCGCTTGACACCTCAAGACGTGCGTATGAATGTCCCTCCTTGTGTAATTCGTCGGCTCATTTGTCATGTCACCCATCTAGCTTGGTTTCTTGTTCAGGGTACGTTGCTTGTCTCTTGCTTTCCCCCTGTCACTTGGCTGAACCTGTGATTCCAGCTCTAGATGACGGATCATGCAAATGTAATAGAATAGGCGAAACTCAACTCTCATGCTCGCCCTCGGACTCGCGTTATTTAATCTACAGTGGATATGCTCATAATGCATATCTCTCAGCAGTCCCGACGGTCTGTATTATGACATATCTGCCGAGCCTTTGTTTTGTTATTCACTATCGTAACTTTTTTGCGCGCGTTTATATTCATGTTTGGGTACATACAATTAGGAAAAAAAAAGATAATGTATTACCTTTTGTGTTTGAGTTCTTGTCTATGTGCCTGGCAAAAGTTGTCACCCAGCAGAATTGGTGGTCGCCCAACCTCAGTCCGCTCAAGTATTTTGCTGACGCAATCATCAATGAACGTCTTTCCAAATGGAATACAAGAGGGCAAATCAGAAAGGTCAGTCCATATTATCATATATATATGCTTCATGCTGTATCGTGTCCACGATCATGATGCATGATGACCCACCCAACAGGCACCGGCCCAGGTCTGCATTCAATGCGTCCAAGCTCGTTTCAAGTGATCAAACCGCCGAGCGACATTGGATCCACGAATATCAATATCTCCTTTTTGGGTGACGAGAACATGGTCGAGGGCCAGGACTGAGGAAACGCGCGTCCGGCAGGAACCCGATATATAGTATGGGGGATTTCGTGGCATTGAAGATCTGCCGTCTGACTGGAGGACATTCATCTGTTCGCCAGCCTTGAAGCTCGAACATGTACGATAGCATGGGCACATCTGGGGGTGCTGCTTTGGCAATGGGTTCGTGAGTCGGAAACACGTAATCTTGGTAGCACGAAGCGCCTGAGCGTCGGTGCATGCCTGAAACCCTGGTTTTAAGTCGGGACCGAAAAGATAAATCTACGGCGATCAGCTTGTCCAGCATGATCATCCCTGTGGAGGCGACATAAACAATTGTGCACCATGTTTGTAGGTTGCGTCCATTTCAAGCGCCTTATACGCCTGTAGATACGCTTGCTTGACAAAAATACCGCCTTTGGTGTCTCTAATGAAAGACGCTGGAAGGAGGTACCGGATTGCGGATTCCTGTAAGTCGAGATAATGGATATTGGCGTGATGAGCTGCATTCCACGTAGGCCATGATTGACTTTTCGACAATCTGTGCATTCAAGAGCGGAGCGAGTCAGTGCGTGATGACAAGTAGCCGTAAGACTTTCCTCAGTTCGGAGACCGAGAAGGTATTTTCCTTCTAATGCGTGATGGATCGTCGTTCGTCCGCTCTCAGAGGTATGTCCATTGGGGCCAGGATATCAGGCAATTAATCAACTTCCCTCGTTGATACGCTGCGAGGTGTTCAATGGGACCGCAGTACCATTCAATACTCGTCATCGAAGTAGCTGCATGTGGTTGCTTCAAGGATTCCTCATGTTTACACATCGTTGAGCGAGTCGCTGACCGAGTACAATCATAACACATTAGACAGAAAAAAAACTATCATCACTGTAGCAATGTGGGAAGGGCAAGCAGAATAAAAGTAAAGTCATTCTATTCCTCGGACAACAAGGTTCCATTTGCCCACTAAAGCCGCCTGGGTCTAGAAGCACTCTGTAGAAGCAAGCTGGTCAATGAAGGATATTACTCGGACATGGAAAATGACACGCACTGCGGTGAACGATACCAGGACCGGACTCGTCATATTCCTGCTTGGAGCACCACAAGTTCTGGAAGGTGCTAAGGGAAGCAAGGATAGAACCACCAATCCAGACCGAGTATTTCCGCTCGGGCGGTGCAACAATCTTGACCTGTAAAGGGAATGAGAAAAACAAGTCAACCTCCGTCTAGATTGGACGCACCTTCATGCTCGAGGGTGACAGTGATGTCAGCTCCTTTTGCATCCGGTCCGCGATACCAGGGAACATGGTAGTACCACCAGAAAGAACGACGTTGCCGTACAGCTCACGACGAATATCCAGATCACATTTGAAGATCGAGTTGTACCTAAAGGAACGCGGTCAGACGAGGGGGACTTTCAATCACACCGGGAGCTTACGTGGTCTCGTGAATACCAGCAGCTTCAAGACCGATAAAGGCAGGTTGGAAGAGAGCCTCGGGTGCACGGAATCTAAACGGCGAGATGCTCAATGACATGAATTCTGATAAACTGATAGGATAGTCACCGTTCGTTGCCGATGGTGATAACTTGACCGTCGGGAAGCTCATAACTCTTTTCGAGAGCAGAAGATTGGGCTGCCGTCTGGAGTTCCTGTTCAAAGTCGAGGGCAACATAGCACAGCTTCTCCTTGATATCACGGACGATTTCACGTTCCGCGGTGGTCGTGAAAGAATAGCCACGCTCGATCAAGTTCTTGATCAAGTAATCCGTCAAATCACGGCCGGCAAGGTCAAGACGGAGAATGGCATGAGGAAGAGCGAAACCCTCGTAAATGGGGACAGTGTGGGTGACACCATCACCGGAGTCCATGACGATACCAGTTGTACGACCAGAGGCGTACAGCGACAAGACGGCTTGGATGGCGACATAGAATGCAGGGGCGTTGAATGTCTCGAACATGATCTGAGTCATCTTTTCGCGATTAGCCTTAGGGTTGAGGGGAGCCTCTGTGAGTAGAACGGGGTGCTCTTCCGGGGCGACACGGAGCTCGTTGTAGAAAGTGTGGTGCCAAATCTTTTCCATGTCGTCCCAGTTCGTTACGATACCGTGCTCAATCGGGTACTTCAAGGTGAGGATACCACGCTTCGACTGAGCCTCGTCACTGGACAACGCAGATGAACGTCTGGGTCGATAAGTTAATGGAAATTACATACCCGACATAAGAGTCCTTTTGACCCATACCGACCATCACACCTTGGTGACGGGGACGACCGACGATCGAGCTGTCGGTTTGCCATTAGATATTACCAATCTGAAGCGCTTGACCACATACGGGAACACGGCACGAGGGGCATCGTCGCCTGCAGATGAGACGGTGAGATGTAAAGCAAACGGTAGTGGAAACGAGACGGTTACCAGCGACTAGAGGAGGGAGATCAGCGGTCATTCGGGCAAAACGATCAGGCAACACGTACAGCCAGCCTTGCACATGCCGGAACCATTGTCAATGACCTAGACACCGACGATGAGCGGCGACAACATGAAAAGCGACGAAGGGGACGTACGAGGGCAGCTACTTCGTCTTCCATTGGAGATTATTCGTGAGGTAGATTGAGTAGGGTGGACGAGAGATGGAAGGAGATTTTGAAGGAGAGCTGATCAGCGGAGTTTTAACACAGTTGCGAACCGCCAAAACAAGCAAAAACACATTTCGGCGTTGCCCGCAGTGACTGCGGTGCGGTCGGGCCAACGCCACTCGCGTGCATCAACGCACCGCAGTACACTGCTCGCTGCGTGATCGTCTGCTAAAGGGAATGCATCATGAAGTTTTGTGTATTGGCTATGTACTGCGCATAACACGACTGATTCCAATGCGGAGCGCAGTACGACGGCGATACCCTCCCCTACCCCCAGTTCGGCACTCCACAAAACACACAACATTTTCGTTATTATACACTATAAATACGAGTTTTTACACTATATCTGCGTCTATGAAGTTGAACGATGGAGTAGTTGTTGAGATCGTGCAGTTTTGTGAGGTAATTTGTGACCGCCGAATTGGGGTATCATCATTCGGAAAAGAAGGTAGCTGGCCAAATTCGGATCAACGTACATTGAACAACAAGCATGTCGTACAAAGAGTATACGCTCAACGAGGTTGCCCAGGTATCCTCGACTCGCTCGCATCTCTCGCACATACTGACCGGGACCCTCCAATCGAATCACAGCACAACAAGCAAGGCGACTTGGCAAGTCTCTCCACCTACTTCATACCCCTCACTCACTCTTACCCAGTGGATCGTCATCGATGCAAAGGTCTATGACCTCACCCGCTTCGCAGTCCTCCATCCAGGCGGGGCCAACGTGCTCTACACACCCAACGTCGGTATGTGCACCACCGCTCCGGCGACGGTCGCCCTAACACCATTCAACGCGCCCAGCTGGCAAAGACGCCACCGACGTCTTCTTTGGCCTCCACCGGCACGAAATCCTTCTCCGCCCCGTCTACGCGCGTCTCCAGATCGGCATCATCGCCGGCCAAACCGAACGCATCCCCCCGCCTGCACCTGGCGCGCTGTCGCGCGTCCCGTACGCCGAGCCGACGTGGCTCAACCCCGGATTTCATTCCCCGTATTACAACGAGGGTCATAGACGGTTTCAGAAGGCAGTCAGGACGTTCTTCACCGAGGAAGTGTACCCCGAGGCGGTACGATGTGAGGAGAACGGCAAGCAGATCTCGCAAGCCCTCGTGGACAAGCTGAGGTGCGTCGTTTCGACGTCTCGGGGAAACCGGGACAGACTGTGTCCAATACAGCGCGATGAACTTTTTGGCCATGCGTATCGGGCCGGGAAAACACCTCAAAGGACGAGTGCTCATGGGCGGGGTCGTCACACCAGAAGAGTACGACCATTTCTACGAGGTGCGCCACTGTTTCCATCTCGCGTGTCGCTCATGCTCTCTGATTCCGACTTAGCTCATCCTTAACCTCGAAATGGCCCGCTTCGGGACGCGCGGTTTCGTAGACGGGTTGCTCAACGGTGGCGTCATTGCATTGCCCCCTATCCTCAATTTCGGGTCGCCGGACATCCAATCTCGCCATGTGCCAGAGATCCTCGGAGGAAGGAAGTACATTGCACTTGCCATCACGGAAGCGTTTGCGGGAAGTGACGTCGCCGGCACGCAAACGGTGGCAGTGAGAGACGGCGATCACTGGGTGATCACTGGGACCAAAAAGTAGGTTGGCTTTCGTTTTTCGTCTTGATGATCACCGAATGTTTGGGACAGGTGGATAACGAACGGGACGTTTGCAGACTACTTTACGACCCTGTGCCAGACCGACGTACGCAGCCCATCTTCCTATTGCTGTTGTTCTCTGACGGCGATCGTACTCACAGCAAGGTCCCGTTGTCCTCCTCATCCCCCGCTCTGACAACGTATCCACCAAACCTATCAAAACATCTTACTCGTCCACGGCTGGAACAGCATACGTGATCTTTGACGGTGCACGCGTTCCTGCATCCCACCAGCTCGGAAAAGTTGGACAGGGGTTGTACGTCATCCTCAGCAACTTCAATCACGAGCGGTGGATGGTAGCCGCTACGAGCCTGGGTGCGCAGCGTGTGGTCGTCGAGGAATGTCTCAAGTGCGTTTTTCATGTGAGATGGTTTGTATCGGATGCTGACCATGCAGCCCAGGTGGACGAACCAACGTATCGCGTTCAAGAAGCCACTCCACTCTCAAGCTGTCATACGCGCCAAACTGGCGTTGATGATCGAGCGCGTGGAGGCGTGTCAAGCGTGGATGGAGAACATCACGCACCAGATGAATAACGTGCGTCGTAGCTGTCTTGGTTGCGTTGACCGCTTTTGATGTTTCGACTGTAGATGAACTATGTGGAGCAATCGGATAAACTGGCAGGGCCCATTGCGTTCCTTAAAAAGTGCGTCAGATGTCTTGCGTTGTGTTTATTCGTGTGTCAACCCATCACCGTGGCGTAGGTTCATCTCACGCTCGGGTCGCGAAACGGCCGAAGACGCGACACAGATTTTCGGTGGACGGGGTATTACGAAGGGTGGAATGGGGAAGATCATTGAGAACGTGTGTAGACCGCCGTCTCTTCCCTCTGACCTGATTTTTGATCGTCAGCCAACAGTTCCATCGAACGTCACCTTTCGATGCTATCCTTGCTGGTGCAGAGGACGTACTGGGCGATCTGGGTGTGAGGCAGGCAATTCGCAAGATACCCAAAGACGCGCGACTGTAAATGATGGTATATGCAAGGGTGCTATTATGGACGTGGTTTAACTTTATCTTCATGTACAACCTCCTTGAAAAGGCCACAATGTCCATGGGTGAAGTACCAAGTCTGAGATAGATACTTAATAAGCCGAAGATGTAGGGTAGATAGTTCCAGTGGGAGCATTATGCTTGAGTCCGATGAATGAGATCTGAGATGCGACGCCAACCTTCCTGTGACCCTACCATAACCCAGCAAACCCGAGGAGCACTGTTGCACCGATCAACGCCTCTATCTGACCAGCACGCCAATGAACCTGGGCTGCCCCAGACGCAGATATCGAACCGGAGCTACTTGATCCCGAACCCGATGCAGTTGACGTGGTGTTTGACTGGCCAGGGAGCTCCAGCCGTTGCAAGACGAACCCCATGTCGACGCACGTCGTGTAAAGCACTATGTCCAAGAAAGCCATGCGTCAGTACTCGGGGTCCAAGGACGAGGACGGGGACGTACGGTCGAGTCTGTTTTGAAGCGTCGAGTAGTTGCCTGCGTCGAGCACCCCGCCGATGCATTCGAGACAGTCGTAGTACTCTGTCTCGAAGGTGGTCGCACAGCACGCCTCGACGGGACATCCCTAAAGGGGCATACTCGGGATCAGTAAGCAGCAGAGATAGACCGAGACTCGGGGAGGACAGAGCGATACCCACCAAGCCGATTTCGCTGTTGACGGGACTGCAGGTGGAGGTGCATTGCGAGGGAAGAGGCGAGGGTATTCCGACGCTGATTTGACGTCTCATGAGTGCGGTGAACGAGGGCACGACGAGGGAGAGCAGTGCGATAAGGAGCGCTGGGGAGGTGAGCATGGTCGAGGAAGAAGAAGAAGAAGACGTGAGAGTAAGGAACGTAAGGGGGGGAAGTGAAGAGCACCTAGTTACATAAGACATTGTGACTTGCCCTATGACGAGCCAGCCCAGTTTCTTCCCGACCACTGCTCTCGTGCGTACCACCAACCACTCTTGTTCTCCACGCTCACCCTCTCCAAGGACCATGCCGCAGCGGGACTCGGTGCAGGCGTCGTCGCCGTCCTCTGCATGCATCCCCTCGACCTCCTTAAAATCAAGTTCCAGGTATCCACCTCCAATCCCCAAGCTGGCATCGGAAAACAAATATGGCACTCCCTACGCGACATACATGCAGAACAAGGCTGGAAAGGTCTCTACCGCGGCGTAGGCCCCAACATCGCCGGAAACGCTTCCAGCTGGGGTCTTTACTTTCTCTTGTCCGTATGACCCCGCGGCACGTGTCTCTGCTCATCCTGTGTCTTGATAGCTACAATATGCTCAAGAAACGCGCCTCGGGGGATGACCCCAACTTTCAGCTGTCCCCCGGTGCTTACCTACGCTGTTCCGCCGAAGCAAGTTCGCCTCTCCTTTTTCGTCGTGCATTCCGACGTGTCCTGACGGGCGTGACAGGTGCCGTGACCGCTTGCATGACGAATCCGATATGGGTCGTCAAAGTACGCATGTTCACCACGCGTGCAGACGATCCCAAGTCTTACAGGGGACTTTGGCGTGCGTGGCTCCCACCAGACTACCCTACTTGCATTGAGACGTCTCCGCAACAGACGGGTTCTCGTCCATATACAGGTCAGAGGGCATACGCGGACTATGGAAGGGGACGTCCCTCGCGCTCGTTGGCGTCAGTAGTGGCGCAATACAGTTCATGGCTTACGAAGAGATGAAACGCTGGGGCTTTGAACAGAAACGGAGACAGTTTGCCAAGACACGGAAAACGATGACACCAGAAGACGATAAGCTCGTACGTATAATCCGTGCGGATGCTCACCCACTCATTCTCTCGTGCAGTCGAACACGTCCTATACCGTCATGTCAGGCGCAAGCAAACTGTTTGCGCTCGCAATCACGTATCCATACCAAGTCATTCGTTCACGTCTACAAGTGAGCCTTTGTCCTGTCCGTCCGACATGTCTCACGTATGCTCGCATTGCGCAGAATAACGCCACGATCCACTTATACCCTGATATCCCTACCACCATCAAGCGAACGTGGAAAGGCGAAGGCATCAAGGGATTCTACCGCGGCCTCGGAACAAACTTTGTGCGCGTCCTCCCCGGGACGTGCGTTACCTTCGTCGTGTATGAGAACCTGGCGTGGCTGCTTCGGACGACCGCTCTCAGGCGGGAACAGAGGCGGGAAACAAGTGACAGTACTAGTGGACTGTCGTAGTCCACGGTCGAGGTATGCCGGGGCATATTTATTCTAGGTTCAGCTAGTTGCTTTAAAGGCGCCGATTCGCATTCATAGACAGTCACTGCTATACTCTAAACCATGCACACAGGACATACTAGTACTAGTATACACACAACTCATTCGAACAATGAACCCTAGATAAATATGTTAGCAACTTCGAATCACGCTCGGGTGGTACAAAGTCCATCGGTCAAAATAACTATAACTTTGAAGCCGCATCGCACGGAACGCCTGCAACCCCACCCGTTTGCAAACCTCTTCAAGACGAGAAGGCAAGCAGAGCAAAGGAGAGACTGGAGCCGTAGCTCCCCGCGCTCAAAACAATATTCATCATCCCACCGACAAACAAAAACAAAAACGAGCGAAAAGTCTCACACACCTATGATCAACGATCGCTCAAAAGGATCGTATTCTACCATGTCCTCTTCCTAAAATAAACGCCATGAGCATACCAATACCAGGGGCAAAGGGGAAAGCATCAAGGAAAAAAAGATCGATCAAATAACTATAACCGCACGCTCTCACCGCGCAGAAGCGTCTCCCCCTGCGTCCGTATATTGCATACAACCCCAAGACGAGGTTATACGCTGAACGAAAGAGAAGACTGGACGTACGTCCCCACGCTCTAAAGTGTACATTTCGGATATCATCACGTCGAGAAAAGTCTGGGAAGGGTGGAAGAGAGATACGCACGTTGGACAGCGACCGTCAGTGGAGGAGAACGAGTATGGTGTTGTGTGTACGTGTTGTGCAAGACCCTAAAACTAACATACACAAACACCCCTATTTCATCAAGCAGATATCGGATCAACACTTGGGACCGAGTATCAAGCGAACTTGACCGTAACAACCGTTTTGAGAGAGCTGGCTCATGAAACATCCTACGTTCATCCCTGTTCCGTCGATCCGAGCCCATAACGAATTATCACTTGCATCTCTGTCTCAGCCTCGCTCGGCACATCCACGACGCCCTCGTCCTGCTCAACATGCGCGAAAACCGGGGTCATCCGGACAGCGCGGCCGCCTGATCCTAGGCCGAACCCAGAATCAATTCCGCTCCCACGTCTACCCCGAACGTCCTGTGCATGTAACTCCCGAATGCTGAGGATGAATCGAGGCGCCAAGATAAATGTGGGTATACCTTCCAGGATGAGCAACATTATCGTTTGCCATCCCAAAGGAACCATGCCGAAGAAATCCAACGCAGTGAGCAATTCGGCGAAAAAGAACCTGTGATATAAAGTTGACGTTGGTTTGTGCATGAGCCCGGGTGGTGGCAGAGCTCAAGGATATGGCAGGAAAGGACGCACGCCAAGAAGTAGAGAATGCCCTGCTTGACGAGCAAGTTCATGTACTGATTGATTTTCCACTGCCTTGTCTCATGGTACATTTGACACGACTGCTTGATGAATTGGACGATCACGAGGATGCACACCACTGCGCCATGCACTATTTGCAACGTGACAGATGCAATTTTTGATATCTCCAACCAAATGCCTGTATTGGGCTGCACCGTGCAAAATGAAAAATCGAGCATCTGCACGGTGTTCACTGTATGAAAATCAACATGTAGGCTATCGTTAGTACAGTGGGTTGCTTATGTGGTCAACATCCACGTACTCGCGTGATTTCTCGGAATAATGAAGATGACATCAGCAAGGACGGTGGAAATAATTTCCATCGAAAACAGCGCAAGAAGGATAAACAAGATTGTCCTTGATCGATTATAGATTGCCCATACACGGAGGATCATCGCGACTGCAGCACCATTCGAGCTTAATTTTTCTGAAAATGAACTGCGCAGCGACTCACGATCAGCTGCGCCGAGAAAAAGAACAACTGTCCATGTCGTGACAATAAAGAGTGTTTCGCCTTGGAACTGTGAATGGAATGGGTAGGAAAGGCTTCGTGGTGCTCACAGCTGTTTGAAAGATATTAGCTACGGTAACCCAAGGGTCGCGGAAGGCGTACATCTATGGAAAAGAACTCAGGGTGCTCGTTAGCCTCACACGGTAGAGGAAACATACTTTTGTACTGGCATACCCGGGTATAAAGCCGGTTACTTTGCAGAGTCATACTTCAATCGATGCCATATTTGAATACCAGACATACTGAAGTTTGGAATTCTAATTAATCATGTGCAGTCAGCGTCCAGTATATGCCATGCAATAGCCAGACACAGACTCACATGAAACCATAAAGGCCAACATAACGGACCTTCGACGGACCTTAGCTTACTGCAGGCTACGTCGAGGGGCTCGATTCTTACGAGAATGAACAGAAATGACACCCAAGTGCGGGGTTTGCTCTGTGGTCCTATTAGGCATGAGTGGTTTGATAAATGCTATTGGCCGCTGACCCAGATATGCTCTATCTACGTAAATTGTAAGCCAGGAATGCATAATGTCATAGTGACGAAGGGTACGTGGCATTATACCTCTTTCGAGAATGTAAGAACTGACAACGAAGAAGTCGGTACTTGGTATTTGAACCATAGGGACAAGCTCACCGTGGTCATATCCGAGTGCGGTAAGTATTGCAGCTATGGTAAGGTTGAGATATTAATCTTCCACCAGTAAGAATGGACATACCGGATGCATAGTTGTTCTCCCTGGCACTGATCAGCGTGGATTGTAGCGCAGAGGACATAGTCTTAACCTCTGAATGTTAGAGAAAATCACAAGTGCGGCGGACAGTAAGAAGTCTCCAAGCGATGAGAGCGGAATTGGGTTGTAGATCAAACGCCATCAAAACTAATATCATGATGGGCGCAGCGATGAAACAGGAACAGGTCACCTCAGTTCCGGAGATCGTCATGTCCCATGTGTAAGTTTGACGCATAATGCTCAGTGCCTGGTGAAAGGCAACTGGGGCTCGCTACTAGTACCAGCATCAGCTGACGAATAGCCCATTCGAAAGACAAGGTGGTGCAAGCACCCACGGCGAGACGGAAGCAAACATGCATAGTGACCGGAGCTAGTAAGATCAAATTTGGAAAGTTGCCCTTGATGAGGTGAGTCCTTCATTGGAAGACAAGAATAGGAAGGCAGTGGGAACAGCCTAGCAGCGTGCTAAGAACTGGCCAGCGCTAGAGGATGTCATTCAACTTGGATTGGTAGTACATACATACTCGAGTCTTTTGGTCCTCGTAGTTCGTTCGCGTCCGACGAAATTCGCATCCCGCGGAGGTTCCGAGTCTTCTGACGAACTATGCTACTAAGCGCTTATTTGTTCGATAGCACAGGTGCGTTCGATCCCTTTCTCTTTCGCACTTGTCTTTGAGGAATCAGCGGTCGCAACCCAGGCCCAGGTAACCTCTCGCTCGCTTGGAGCATGCTCCTCGCAAAAATTTCGATCGTATCGGTGACTTGTTATGCTTTCTGGAAACTCTTCCAGTTCATCTACCGTCGACTTACAACCCCTCTACGTCACCTACGTGGTCCCAAACCCACAAGCTTCATATTTGGAAGCTTTGAAGACATAAGGAACCCTGTGAGCAGTGGAACCCTAGAGTGTTTGTCTTGACTTGTGTCTAATCGTTCTTTAGACGCAACCCGGAATTTACGATGACTGGGCGAGAGAATATGGAAACACGATGAAATACAAGGGTTTCTTCAATGTATGCTCACTTCCATCAATATTTGGCATGGCGCTTGACAGTGCATCCATCCAGGAAGACCATCTGTTCACCATGGATACCCGTGTGGTCAACCATATCCTTACCCACAATTATGACTACAAGAAACATCCTTCTCTCAGATATACCCTAGCTCAAATTTTTAGGGAAGGTGAGTACGTTTGCCGTGGTAGCCCGCGTCGAGAAACTGTACCTTCACTGGCAGGTCTACTTGTCGCAGAGGCTACCCACCATCGTCAACAGGTCAGCATCTCTATCTTTTTTTTGCTACGCGTGCTAATGATAACATTGATAGCGACGTATCATGGTACACTTGATCCTTCTGATGGTCGAGAGGATTTTAACTTGAAGATACAGAGTCCTGCATTTGGTCCAGGTCAGATTCGTGCTCTTACTGATATCTTCTTCGAAAAAGCTGTCAGGGTGTGTGCCTTCTTGATCAAACTCCAACCTTACTAATTCGCACTCGATACAGCTGCGCGGTTTGTGGTTGTCCGAGATTACCAAGGATTTTGTGACAACCACCACCGGTGTTTGTATCGACGTAGTACCGTGGTTGAGCCGAACAACTCTTGACGTCATTGGATCGGCGGGTAAGCTCGACGCTGCAGGTTCGGGGATGAAACTCGTCATGTTTTTGTAGGATTTAACTACGACTTTGAGGCGTTGAGCACAGATAGGAAAAAGAACGAGCTGAGCGAAGCGTTCGCGACCATGTTCTCTACACTTCAGGGCTTGAGGATACTACCAACATTGCAAGTGTTGATCCCACCTTTACGTCTCATCGTGAGTGTCAGAGGAACAATTTTGGACACCTTGCACTCAATCATCGTCCGTCTGACAGCCTACCGAGCGTAAACGTAAAGTACATGCCGCACGACACACGATGACACGAATTGGTACAGAGCTACTCACAGATGCCAAAGTGGCTGCCCGGGCAAGTGCGACTGATAAGGGTGAGATCGAAAAAAATAGCTTGTGTGGACGTGATTTGCTCTCGCTGCTAGTGAAGGCAAACATGGCTACGGACATTCCGGAGAGTCAAAGGTTGTCTGATAAGGATGTGTTAGCTCGTAAGCTACTCAGCTGATTTCACCTTCTGTTAGACATTGACATGGCTTCCCCGACAGAAGTCCCCACGTTTATTCTTGCGGGCCATGACACTACAAGGTAAGATGTTACGAATGGTCCATTGCGCAAACCGACTAAATATCTACTAGCACTGCACTTACCTGGGCGCTGTATGCTATGGCACAAACACCTGACGTTCAGACGAAACTCCGTGGCGAACTCCTCTCCATCGATACCGACACACCGTCAATGGATGATCTCATGGCACTTCCCTATCTTGATACATTTGTAAGAGAAACTCTCCGCTTGTACCCGCCAGTTGTGGCCTCCAGGCGGATCGCGGTGAAGGATGACGTAGTGCCTGTTGAGAAGCCGTTCACCGACAAACATGGCATCATCCACCACACAATCAGGTGATATCACATGGTGATGAATTATGTGTGTCCTCATCTGCGTTGATAAAGGGTTAGCAAAGGTGACGGGATTACGATCCCATTTATGGCGATGAATCACTCTAAAGAGTTGTGGGGACCTGACGCGCATGAGTTCCGGTGCGTCTGTTGTTTCTTTGCATGACTGGAACATGATCAATTATGCGGCAGGCCGGAACGATGGGCACATGTTTCCGAGGCTGCCTCCCGAATTCCAGGTGTCTGGGGTCACGTGCTGACCTTTAGTGGTGGACCTAAGGGATGCATTGGCTACCGTTTCGCTCTTGCAGAGTGAGTAGGGCTCCCCCGCGCTTTCCGTGCCATTTATTGATCAACTACGCAAAATACATAGGATAAAGGCAATCCTGTTCATCCTCGTGCGTGCTTTCGAGTTCGCGCTAGCTGTGCCTACCAGCGAGATCGGAAGCAAGACGACCGTTGTACGGCGGCCTGTTCTCCGAAGCGACCCCAAGAACAAGTCGCAACTCCCGTTGTTGATCCGGCCATATCAGAATGACTCGGCGATATAGAGATACTACGTACATGAGGCGGGTTCGTGGAAAATCACATCACATACCTGACATCTGGAACGAGGCGACGGCGATGATTTTTTCGCGCCTGAATATATTTCAAATATTCGCTTGGTTGCGTTGAACGCAAAAAGACAAATAGTATCGGTAGCGGATCTATCTGTCTGCATTTATGTTCATGTCAATCCGGCTAGAACTGAATTTGAGCTAGTACAGCACCATCCCATGCTGCGACACCAGCGAGTGTCTTGGTCAGAAAGCGTTGGTATCGGCATTTGGTCTCGAGGGTCTGACTTGAGCCCGACTGTATTATGGGTGTACTACAGCGATTTCTTGATTGCTAGATCCCCAAGTGTTTTCTAATCACGAATGTCTGATTTGAGGAAATTCAGTAAACTAATAGCCCCATCGTGCTTATATGGTCGCTCGGAACATCATGCAAGTAATAATCACTCCTAGCGATGGAAAGTTTGGGCAAAGTCGGGCAGAAGCTTCGGCCCTGGATGATTTTGGAACGGATTGATGACGAAGAAACTTGTGTATGTCCGTGTTGTGCAAGACCTTCTAGATGTAACACGTACAAACAACCGTTCATTCAGAAACGATGGTATTCAGTCCTTGTAAGTTTGTCCACAATCGAGAAGACCAAAAAAATAATAGGTTTACTAGCCATCCCAATACGACGGATGCTTACGCTCTTCGCCGACCGACTGTTCATACCCCAAGTACCCCGTACTGGGCACCGATACATCACCACTGCCCAACCTCGCAGACCCTTTTTCCCCGCTCCTCCACCCGCCCGACGTAATTTCGAACGCGCCCCGTTTCCCACATCGTCTTCCACCTCTTCGTCTACTACCACCGCGTCCCCGAAGCCTCAACGCCATGTCACGAATCCTGTGCTCGCTCGCCGACCGATCAACCACCAAATCCCCTTTACCCATGTCTACGTTCTCGACCCGGACACGCAAAAGCGTTCGGCCACTAAACACTGTCTCGAAACACTCCTCGTCACGTATACGTCCGCGCCTCAATGCCAGGTGATCGAACTCGTCACAGCCACACCCGACCCGATCGTACGCGTCACGACTCGCGCCGACATCGAAGCGCGGTATAAGGCCGCAAGGCGAGCGGTAAAGCAGGGCTCCCGTGCTGGCGAGTCGCATAAGGAGGTGAAGCTTACGTGGGGAGTCGCTCCCGCAGACGTTGCGCATAAACTGCGCAAGGCGCGACGCGATCTGGACAAGGGTCATCGTGTCGTCGTCATTATCTCCGTCAAGCGTGGACATCGGCCGTCGAGTCCTCGGGAGATGGTCGCGTTCGCGGACGAGATTGCAGAAGCGCTCGATGGGTCGGGCGAGGAGTGGAAAGAGCGAGAGATTATGGATCGTTTGATCGTGCTATCGTTTCAGAAAAATGGAGGCGCTTGAGGAAGTGTCATGATGCTCGGTGATATCTAGTCAATGTGACGAGTTCTCTATCTTATTATGCACCGTTAGCATGCCTTGTCACATCCGTTAAGACGCAACTTGTGCGTTGGCAAATCATGCACCGGAAACTACTTTTTCTGCCTCCGGAACTCAAGCGGCAGGCGCTTTTCCCTCAGTGCGACCCAGTTCGTCGACGCATACAGCAGGTTCCAAGGAACAGTTGTCTGTACGCCACGGCATCTTGAAACCAGCGTCATGCATGATTCGGTGCAAAAACGGGTTGCACTTCCACGGCACGGGGCCCCGTCTCGAGTGCCGCGACACGCTTCGTTGCCGCAAATGAGCGAGCCGCGTCTACGTCGCCTGTCGGACCTCACCAAGCTGGTTT
The DNA here is from genome assembly GCA_038091315.1 of Porphyrellus cyaneotinctus. Lineage (NCBI taxonomy): Eukaryota > Fungi > Basidiomycota > Agaricomycetes > Boletales > Boletaceae > Porphyrellus > Porphyrellus cyaneotinctus. The sequence goes on along the minus strand of JBBPOF010000372.1, from coordinate 8,335 downwards.
GTCGAATCATGTCGCTGCTGCATTGAAGTGCCACCATCCGGCTGCAGATCGTACGCGCGTGGCTGCGAATGATTTTATCCTTTGCGAGCACGTACCGGTATTCTCGCCTTTTGATTTTGTCCTCATCTTCCGCGCGGCCATGGTCCAAGTGACGCGACCTGCAGGCGCGACTGCAACTCGTCGTCCAGGTCTTCGACGCCCAGCTTGATCTCAAGGAGCCCACCACGTCATGACCGGAGGCTGGTCGAGGCTCCGAGCAGCTACGTGAAAGATGATGAGCGTCACAAGCGGTAGACGGAAGCACATCGTATTACAAGTGAAGATTAGAAGGGCGAGCAGATAAGTAGACAAGGTTGAAGTTACTCTTCTGCAGGCTGAATCAAATCCTGTATCTAGATTCCGTTGGCAAGCGTCAGAAGTCGGTGACGACTGTGACGTGCAGAGTGGTTCGAGAGGATTATTTCGTGACCGAACCTTGATTGGATGAACTTGACTTGCTCTACGTAGTATCAGACTTCATTGAAGGCTCACAAACGTCAGGTAAGAGCTTCTAACGGATCGCTTACAGTGCTTGCCGTTTGCGTTATTGTGACCCAGATGTCTGACACTCGTCATTCTGTAGATCAGGGCGATAAATGATTATACCGAGACGTGCACTGTACATAGTATAAAACTCAAGTAAACCGAACGTCGTGCAATCCCCCGAAAGTAAGTACCAAACACTGTCTCACATTCATCTACTCTGGCTGAGTTGTCCCTCCGTCGGCATCTTCTCGATAGCCGGTCCTCCTCAACATCCGCGGACACGATCGTCCTGGCAGCGCGAAGACTGGATGACAAGCCGAATCCGGTGTCAATCCCACTCACATATCCACCCTGAACGTCCCGCGCATACAATTCTTGAATGTAGATAAGTGAATAAATAATTCTGCGCCTGAAATACATCTCGTGCTCGCGCGTCGCACAGTATAAATACCAAGGAAAATAGCTGTGGGGAAATGTCACCACGGCCACAAGTACGGAACACCCAGGTTGACCGAAAGTACTAGATGCTGGCCCACCTACGCCGACCGCATCGTCTCACCCTCCTCCGGCATCTCCTCAACATCCTTGTCCTGGTTAGCATCCGTCGCGAACAACATCTCCGCCTCAATAGCGCCACGGTGGGATGAGAAGCCAAATCCAGTGTCAATCTCGTTCCCGTGTGTGCCTTCAATACCGCGCGCATACAACTCGCGAATGCTCAGGATGAATCGAGGTGTTATCGTGAATGCAGGCAGAACGTCCAGAACGCTCAACAGTATTCCCCCCCACCCTATTGGAAACAAGTTGAAGAACGCCATTACATTGAGCACTTGAAAGAGAAAGAAGCTGTGATAGAAAATTAACCGTCAGCTCAGCTCACTGCAAGCTTGGATTCCAGTACTGGGACTCGGGGATACGGAGGGAAGCATGACGGACGTACGCGATAAAGTAGAGGATCCCCTGTGTGACAAGCAAGTTTATGTAACGATTCAGTTTCCACTGCTTCGTCGCACGGTACATCCGAGACGACTGTCTGATGAATTGGGCGATTGCGAGGATGCACGTCACTGTGCCATGTATCATTTGCAATATCGTGGACACTTCTGGCAAAATGAGTGCATTCGGTTGCGCCACGCAAAACGAGAAGTTGAAGATCTGTACGCTGGTCGCTGTGTGACGAGCAACAAGTGGGGAGGCATGTTGGTTAGTGCAGTGTGTCCCGTTGATGTACTGAGTGTCTACGCACTCAACTGATTCTTCGGAATGCTAAGAATGACACTAATGATCACAGCAAAAATGATTTCCACCGAAAAAGATACAAGGAGGGCGCCAAGGATTAGCCTTGATCGATTATACATTGCCCATACACGAAGGATCATCACCACTGTAATCACATCAGGGTTTACTATTCTTCTGACGATGAGCCATAAGACAACTTACAATCAGCTGTACTAAGAAAGAGGATAAATCCCCATTGCGTCATGGTATACACTATTTCACCTTGGAACCGTAAATAGAATAGTTAGCAAAAGCCCTGTGTGTGGATACCCACAACTGTTTAATAGATATCAGAAACGGTCACATTGAGTGTTGGGGGAAAACGTACGTCTGGGTAAAAGGATTCAGTACGTTTGTTGGTCTTCCATATCAGAGGAAAATACCGTTGCACTGGAGTGGCTAGGTATAAAGCCCATGACTTCAAAGAGGGTCGTACTTCATTCAGTGTCGCACTCAAATACCGGACGTACTAGTGCTTGGTATTCTGATTTACCAGTTAGCGCTCAAGACATGCCACGTAATAAGCATAAACCCACATGTAGCCATAGATCCCAACATAACGGACCTATAACAGCGTTTAACTCGTTGCAGAGCAGGCCAGTTGCACCACGAGGAAGACGATACATACAAGAATGAACATGACTGACACCCAAGTCCAGGGTTTGCACTGTAATTTTATGAGGAACAAGCTGCCTTGCAAATGATTGACTGCTGACCCAGATATATTCTATCTACATCGACTATCGATCAGGAAAACTGCACGCATGATGTGTAGCGCTATACCTCCTTTGAAAATGTAAGGACTGACGGCGAAAAAGTTGGTACTTTGCATTGGAACAGAATCTAAGGCTCACCATGATCATATACGAGCCCGGTGAGGACGACAACTGTGACACGTTTAAGATAGGATTCTCCCACCAGAGAGAATATCAATGAGCATACGAGATGCGAAATTATTCTCCTGGTTATCCGTAAGCAGAGTTAGTAGTGCAGGAGGCATACTGGTCATGATGGATGATAGAGGAGGCTGGATACTACTAGTACTGATGGCTGTGGGCGCTGGGAGGCTGGACAACATCACCGCTCATATGCATGTCATCACACAACGGTGTCGTTGGCAAGGCACGGACAGGGCAAAAACACTAAAGGGGACACAAATACCGCACAGTGTCTGATAATAACAGGCTCTACTCCAGATCCTTATTGTAACATAGTTGGGAGTAATCTATTTACACTACGGGATGAATCTCCATGGGCGCATCAAATTTCAATTGCACCGGATTCTGGCTCATGTCCACCTAAGTACTCTGACCGAGTCATCTCTATCTCTTCACCGCCCTCGCCCAGTGTTCATTGTCCGCAAGCATCGTCCCAACTGCACCACTGCAGGACGACAAGCCGAACCCACTGTCAATCCTGATTTCACGGGAAAGGCACGAGGCGTACAACCCCCGAATGCTCAGAATGAAGTGCGGTACAACCAATCAATGTAGGCACATTGCACAGGATGGACGACAGTATCACCCCCCACCCTTCTGTTGGTGACACGTTGAAGTAAACAAAACAATGCGCCGAGCAATGGACTGACGAAGAAACTGTTAGAAATAGAAAATTGTGTTAGCTCAGGATGTCTATTACATACGGTCAATGGCAAGCTTAGATTCTAGCCAAGCGTGAGGTGAGGGTGAAAGGGCGAACACGGACGTACGCGATGAAGTAGAGAATGCCCTCTTTGATGATGATCCAATTTCCACTGCTTTATCACATGGTACATCTGACGTGACTGCCTCATGAATTGGACGATCATGAGGGTGCACATTGATGCACCATGTGCCATTTCCAATATGATGGCCACCTGCAGCCAAATGAATGCAATGGGTCGTGCAAAGAAAACTGAAAAGTTGAGCATCTGGAAGATAGATGCTGAGGTTAGCTGTTAGAGTAGTGCATACCATGTTATAACCAGCGTCTATATACCTGACACATTCCCCGGAATGGTAAGGATAGCAGAAGTGAGGGCAGCGGAAATGACTTTCATCAAAAAGTATACAAGGAGAACACCCAGGATCAATGAAAAAATCACCAATACACGAAGGATCATCACAACTGGGAACCCATTAGAGCCTACTTATTTTGCGAGCGACAACCACTTACGATAGGTTGCGCCAAGAAAAAGAACAAATCTGCACCCATGATGTGGAAATTTATTTTACCTTGAAATCGTAAACAGAACAAGCAGGAAAAACCTTGTGTGTGGGTGCTCACAACTATTGAATAGATATCATATCATATCAGTAAGGTCAAATGAAGGTTGTGTGAATACAAACTTCTGAGTCAAAAAAATTCAGCACATTTGTTAATCTTCCACGTTAGAGGAAAATACCTTTAAACCGAAGGGGCCGGGTATAAAGCCCAATACTTCAAACAAAGTCATATTTCAATCGACGTCACACCTAAGTCTAAACATACTAAAATTTGGGATTCTGATTTACCGTCTGGTCAGTGTACTGCATATGTCATGGAGTAAACATAGACCCACATGTAACCATAAATGCCAATGTAACGGACCTATAATGGTGCTTAGCTTGCTGCGGCGCGCGACCACTGCACCACGAAAAGCTTGACACATACGAGAACGAACAGGAATGACCAAGGTCCAGGGTTTGCACTGTGGTTCTATGAGCGACAAGAAGTGCCTTGACAGAAGGATCAAAGCTGACCCAAATATATTCCAACTACCGATCAGTAAAACTACCTACATGCAATCATGGCGGCAGCATCTCACCTCGTTCAGAAATGTAAGGATTGACAATGAAGTGGCCAGCACCTTGTATTGGAACAATATCTACAACCCATTATGATCGTGTGCGACCACGGTAAGGATTGCGACTGTGATATCATTGGGATATGATTATCCCCATCAGAAAGAGCAGGCATATGAAACGTATAGTTATTTTGCTGAGAAGTCGTCAGCAGAGATTGTACCTCAGAGGACGTGCGTGCAATGGGCTCTGGAGGAAAGTGCAGCTTTCTTTCGGCTGTGCCTTTTAAAGGCAAACGAGCGCTGTTTTTGAGATTGGAACTCAACCATGTTGCTCCTGAAGCTTTGAAGGCCTGACCTTCAGCCGAGGTTCAACCAAGTTTTTTTAGCCCAGGCAGGACTCTCAGTAATCCTCTAATCACGGCTCTCAAAGAAACTTGAGGATAATGTATCACGAGTAGGGTCACTTAAAAGGGGGGTTGTGAGTTCTATCGACGGTTTGCCATTTGGCTTACCTCTTTTAGACGGGCTGGTCACCAGACTAATGTGAGTTCGCTTTCGACGACATTTCCACTTTCCTTTTTAGGCATCCGAAGTGGACGTATGTTTATTCACTATCCTATCACACACCACCACCAGCATATTTTTTCACGTCCGTGTAGACACGCCTTTCCTCATCCTCAGTCCCAACCAACGTCGCCGACGGTGCTTCCACCGATGACCCGCCTTCTTCCACTCTGAACGTCGGATCGGAAGTCCACGTTCCTTGTATGTTGGCAAGGCATGTGCCAAAAACCGCTTCTTCGACCTCGGGAACGCCAGTGGCTGTCGGTTGATGTCCAGTGCACCAGATCGGCTCATCGACGCATACAGCCAGGTCCCGAGGAACAGCCGTCTGTACGCTATCGGCACCTCGAAGCCAGCATCTAACATGCCATGTACGACCCGCTGCAAAAACGGGTTGCACTGTCGCGGCACGATGCCCCGTCGCGAATACCGCATCATCGCCTTTCTTTCCTTTTGTCGCCAATGTGCAGGCCGCATCCGGGTTGCGCGTCGCATCATCCCTGGTTGTCGCCCAAACATGTCCAGCGCTGCGTTGAAGAACCGCGCGTCGGGTTGCAGGTTGTACACCCGAGGCTGCGCGCCTGACACAATGCGTGTAAGAGTATCGTAAATGTCGCGTGCGGCGCGGAACATGGAACGGTAGAGCACCGCGCCCATGCGGAGCCCGACGGTTCGCCTCGACTGATGTCTGCTTGCCATCTTGTTCTTGGCGAACACGTAGTGTGCCCACCCTTTGACCTTGACCTTGCTGTCTGCGTGCGGTTGCCACGCGTGCTCCCCAGTTTGGAGCGACACACCTGGCAAACGAATACGCACGCGAAAGCCCTTGCGGGCTTCCGCCGCATACACCTGCATCATGATCGTGTACGCATGCACGGGCAGACACCATCCCTCGACGACCTTGACACCTTCGTTTCCAGCCTTGAGCCAGCTGATTTTTTCCGCTTGCTTAGCAAGGAGCCAGACACGCTCCGCAAGCCCTGTCTTGCCAGCTTTGCAGAGCGCGTTCAAAACAGAGGTAAAGAAATGAGGGCCAAGGCTAACTGCGCGGGCGAGTTTTTCTTGTCGTGCGCGACGTGCCATGATGACACGTTCATGGGCGCTGGGAGGGTTATCACCCCACGCTGGGTGATCGACGATAGTCAATTCAGGAAGAACATGGAAGAGGATAGAGGCGACGACGTCGGGGTTTCCTGTCGCAGCGAGATGAGTGATATACGAGGTCAACGTGTACATGTCTGCCGGGATACTGGAAGACGTGGGAGAGACTGCCAAGAGTTCGGAAAGTGACTGGCTCCTCGAGCCAGGTCGAGGCTGTCGGTCTGGAGTGTCTGATGGAACCGCAATGCCATGACCAATGTTCTCCTTCAACTTTCGTAGTTCTGACAGAGCAAACGAGACAAGATCGTTGCACCTCAGGAGGGTGCCAGACCGCACGATGATGTTGTACGTGGTAGTATCGGGTTTGAGAGTAGGCCGTCGTAGATGTTCCATGTGGTGCAGAACATCCTGGGCAAGCGAGACAGAGAGACGATGACGGAGAGCATAGTGCACAAGAGTGTTGTATGTCTCACGCGACAGCGGAGGCATGACATGCACGCGTTTGCCTTGGTGCTTGGTGGGTGGGTCCTTGGCCTTTCTTGTCGGAAGGTCTTGCAAAAGGCCAAAAATGACACGATGGAAGTATCGATATGCATTAACTGTCCGTTCCTTATTTCCTTCTATGAGCACGACCTTATTGGACAGTTTGGGGCAGGAGTAAAGCACACGCAGAAGATGGGATATATCGGAGAAGGGCATGGAGCGACTGTTGATAAGGCCGGCCAGATTGGCAAGGGCCTGTAGCGCCTCCTCGCGGTCATCAGAATCATCACTGAGTTCCTCCTCGCATTGTTGGGTGATTGCTTTCAGCAGTCGTTTTGAAGGCATTCTTGCACGAATGAGCTCCTTCCAGCGGTCGATGAGTTGTGGCGAAGCAATTCCTTGGCGCACCTCCTGCTCGGTTATCCTTGCTTTAATCTCTTGCGCCATCTGTGCTTTCGTCTCGTAATCTTTGACGAGAAGAACAAAAAGCAACGAGCCCATGATAATCTCGCCTTGGAGTAGACAAAAGTTGACGAGGGTCTCGAAAGCGCGGTCCGAGCACTGCCGTCTGTTCTCCCGAGCCTTGAGCAAGAGCGTCAACGCAAAGCGGAGGCCATCATCCTCGACCGCATGCGGGTTGATAAGAAGACTGTCTGGGAGGAACGCCATAGGACGGAACATGGAAGCACCTTTTTCCTTGAGCACGCTGAACACGGTGGGAGGGGCGTGCAAGAGTGCTTCCGTGAGTTTGACCAGCGTGGCCTGTCGGATGGGTATGCCTTTTTTAATCAAGATCTGGGCAGTCTCGTACGCTTTGACGGGGGACTCGTTGCGAATGACGTGATGCAACATGACATGGGCGGAGAGTCTCGGAGAAATAGGCTTGTCAAAGGTAATGGGCGCGAATTGGAAAGCGGGCAGGAAGGGGAGCTTGATGGGTTCGGGCGGTGACGCGTTGGGATGGTTGGAGGCATGGAGGGAATTGATGATAAAGTGTGCATCGCGAAAGGCACCGCTGCAGCAGGCTAGACGAACGGCCTTGGCGGCGAGAATGGACAGGTGGTTGGGTGGGAGGGATGACTCGAGGTTTTCGGTGGTATAGGCCAGGATTGGCTTGGTGGATGCTTGCGGGGACGAGCGCACGGAGGGAGACGAGAAAACCGAGCGGGTGAGACGAACGCTATGAGCAACTCTTGACAAGGCCCATTGCATGTGTCTCGCATACCTGATAAACAATTCGATACACGAAGAAGAGACACGACAAAGACTCACCCAAGGATGGTCGACGTTGAATGGCAAGAAAGTCAAAGTTGCACGTGACAGCCACACCACCCACTGCTGACAAGTGAAGTCAAAGAGACTCTGAACCGGGAAAAAAACAAATAAGAGACAGACCAATGAACTACGACAGACCACACAGAGGCGGTGGTCCTCACCGCCGACGACAGCACAGAGAGCGAGGTGAGGACAGAATCGAACCAGCGCCGGAATTCGTGTCGATGAACGCTGACCACAGAGGACTACGATCATCATGACCGTCGCCGGGAACATGACTCCCCCGAGCACGTCATTAAAAATATCATCATAAAGATGGGCGAAGTCGTGAGTCGTCTCCTCTTT
>JBBPOF010000371.1:0-26983 GCA_038091315.1 Porphyrellus cyaneotinctus | reverse complement strand
CGCGCGAGGATGCTCGAGAGCAGGTGGGTGCATTATCCCCGCTCCGAGGATGACAACCTGCACCGCGACGTGTTCAAGCAGGCAGAGGCCGCACTCTGGCGCGAAGAACGCGAGCGACGCTGGGCATGGATGCAGCGCGCCAATAAACCCATTCACCTCGACCTGGGCGAGATCGAGTGCCCCGTCGAGGACGTCAACGCCCCCCTCGCGCTCGGCAAGACGGAATACCTTGGCCACCTGATCGCCCGCGGGGGAAACGGTGGCTTGGGCAATCCACATTTCTTGTCCCCACTCAACCGATCGCCCAAGTTTGCCACCAAGGGACACGAGGGCGAGCGAGTCACGCTCGAACTCGTCCTCAAGATTATTGCGGACGTCGGACTCGTTGGGATGCCCAATGCAGGTAAAAGCACGCTCCTCCGCGCACTCACGGGTGGCCGGGCCAAGACGGAGGTGGCCAGCTACGCGTTTACCACGCTGAATCCCGTCGTGGGTGTCATCCGCGTCGCTGACGACGGGACGTTCGAGGGCCAACTGCACGACATGCACGTGTTTGAAGAAACAGCCGTCGAGGAGGCCCAGCGTCTCGCGCAGTTGACAGCGCACGCGGAAGAGACGGGAACCTCTGACCGCACTGGGCTCGACCGATTCGCCATCCTCGAATCCTTTCGCTTCACGATCGCAGATAACCCAGGTCTCATCGCACGCGCGTCCGAGGACGTCGGTCTCGGACACTCGTTTCTCCGTGCGATCGAACGCTCTCACGCGCTCGCGTATGTCGTTGATCTCGCTTCCCCTGCGCCGTGGGACGCGCTGGGCGTGTTGCGCGAGGAGCTGGAGGCGTATCAACCTGGAATGAGTACCAAGGCACGGCTCGTCATCGCCAACAAGGCCGATTTGCTTGCGGACGAGGGGGACGTGGACGCGGTGCGCGTGGCAAGGGAGAAGTTGGGACGATTGGAGGCGTACGTTCGGTCCGAGATGACCCAAGACGGGCAAACGATGGACCTGGTGCCGGTGTCAGCCAAGTTTGGGCAGAATCTGAAGCGGGTGGTGGAATTGATGCAGGGGTACGTGAGAGAGGCGAGAGAAGGGGGTAGACTAGGTGCTAACTAGGTATGCGGTGTAACATACGACTCGTACCGAGTTCTGGGATCTGTCTGATATCTTGCTCACGAGACAGTCCAAGCCGTTGATCATCATCACATGATCAATGCTCCGATGCACCGCCTACTCATCCTCCATGCAACGTCGAGATGAACACGATCTCGTCGCCGCTCTTGAGCTCGTACGTTCCCTCGCCTTCCAACTCCCAATCCGTGTCGTTGATGAGGACGAGGATGCCCGGTCGACTGCCAGGAAAGGGGTTGTCAGTCGTCGCCCAACAGGAAGGGGAAAAAAAAAGGGAGCGTACACGGTCTCCCCCTCGACGAACAACTCGGGACGTTCCCTGAGGAGATGCGTGCGGAGGTGATGAATGAGGTAACTCACGTCCGTCGCTTTCGAGGTCGATGGCGATGTGGTCGTGGTTGTGGGCCCCCCTGGACCGTTCTCGGACGGGACGTGGGCGGAGGGGACGACGGAGGGTAGAGAGAGCGCATGTACACGTTGGTTTCCGAACAACAGCTCGAGGCCACCGCTAAACTCGATTTTGAGATCGATCGTCGACATGAACCTATATGATAACTCGTCTCAAGTCTCGAAGAGAACATTGGGATCGGGACTCTTTGACTGATATTGATCCCATAGCAAAAGTGAACGCCCGTTGGGCATATGGTGTAGCTGGTTATCACATCCGCTTAGCATGGTCGGCTATATGCGGGGGGTCTCCGGTTCGAGTCCGGATTTGTCCACTTTTTCTCTTCCCTCTGTGAGTATCACGTTCCTTGAGCAAAAATTGTAACGATCGCTATTGGACAGCCCGAGGTAAACACACATCTCGTGCCTCGACCTTGTTGCACCCTTGAACGTGCCCCATCTATGATCGGCCGAACGTGCGGATACTATGGCCATGGCGCCATTGCCACGCCATATCATACACGCTTCATCGAACCTGGCGTCCGTATGATCGAACGTGCGTTTGCGGAGAACGACACCTTAAAGGTCAAAATGGATGAGGGAAAACAAGGGAGACGCATATGCCCAACAGTAAGCGCCCATGACGTCTCCTTCACACTGCGGAGACGCGTCTTAGTCGACCAACGCTTGCAACTTGGATTCAGCCTCCGGCCACGTCTGCGGCGCGCTCAGCGAGTCATCCAAAATATCCCATCGTCTAAAAATCTCTTGCTTCATCCTTTCCATCCCCTCCCGCTCTTCTGCACAAATCCCTTGCGCGTCCGGATCTTCTCCACCTCTCGTCCCATCGTAGTACCCCGGTTCGAGGAACGTGTACATCCATCCGGTCGAAAACGAAAAGCTGGCCACGGTGCACGCGAACTGGAAGCGGACGTCTTGGTAGATCCGGAGGGCGTCTTGGATGCGCGCGATCGATGTCAGCGGATGCGCGATGAGCCGACCGAGTATGAACGCGTCCTAGGGATTCATTTGAGCGATCAAACCGAAAGCGATGGAACGACGAGCGAACGCACGTCGATTGCTTGTACTGCACCTGCACCGAAATGAGGGGTCATCGCGTGACACTGCGTCGTCGTTGAGCACGGGCGATACCCAGCTCGAGAAAGAACGCACCGCGTCTCCGATGAGTGCGACCCGCTTTCGGACGCAGAACGGGAGCGGTTTCACGACGTGCAGGGCCCACTTGGATAGTTTTCCGCAGAGCTGTATCGTATGTGGGCTGGACCGATCTTGGTGGAGGGGACTTACCTGTATCACCGCCCTCGCATTAGGTTCGAAGTGGTTGAAATATTCGACCACCTCATCGCGGGTCGCCTCGGATGTCCAACGTCCTTCATAGTGTGTGTCCATCAATGTCCGATCACATACCATTGCCATGACGTTGATGAGAGTGCCCTTGGCAAGCGGATAGGTGATAAGATACTACGAAGGGCGGATGAGCACATCTAAGCAACGCGGGAAAGTCAAACATGTCTACTCTGCCCTTCCCAGTATACTGTATGACAGTAAGGCGTAAAGCGATGCACCACGTCACCGAATGCTCACTATCACCATGCCTTTGAGCGACATGTTTTCCTTTTCCAGCATTTCCGCAGAGACGAGTGTGCGGTATGCGCACATCCCCGTGAAAGTGGGATCGATGAATTGTCCGAGATCCATCTTGTCGTACCTGTCGTCTTTGGACGCTGCGTCAAACATCGTCCTACGAACCGCAGAGTGAACGCCGTCCGCTCCAATGAGCACGTCCGTCGTCGCCGTAGTTCCGTCTGCGAACTCGAGTCGAATAAGCGCATCTTCTTGTTCGGATTCCTCGTATTTGACGAGCCGCTTCTTGGAATGTACTTTGCATGATGCCGGGAGGTGCCTTTCAAGGATAGCTATCATCTCCTGACGATGCATCGCGGAAGGTCCATCTTTCGCACGTCCATCACAATAGATCCTGAGCATGGCGGACAGATCAACTCACAGCTATGAGCTCTGTAGTACCAGGGGTATCCGCCCTCGCGTATGTCTGCTCGCCTTACTTTTGGGCCTGATATCATGCTCAGCCTGTGATCGCCATTCGAATATGGTGACGCACCGCGACTCCGTTCAGGATCCTGCGTAAAAATGTGTTTGAATTCATCGAACAGCCCAAGGCTGACCATGACATCATGGGTCTGCCTCCAGACAGTAACTCCTACCCCAGCGCCGTCAATTGAGTCGTGTGCTTCGTATAGATCGATAGGTATAGAAGGGTCGTATTTTCCGATCGTATTAGCGAGGATGAGGCCCCCGATCCCAGCGCCACTGGGAAGATTGAGTGACAAGTCAGCTCAAAGATGTGGATACACTTGCTCACCAGATGGCAACACGGAACTTTGGCTTTGGACCAGAGGACAGCGGAGTTTCCATCGTATTTGAGTAGAGAGAGGATAATATCTGACTGCGGACCGTCTATGGCTCGGAGGCGAAATAGGAAGCGAGATAACCACGTTAATTTCCTTCTCATTACAATGAAACTGACGTCAGGTGCATGAGTGGTGAGTTATATAAGTCACCCAATTCCAAGCCGGCGGCATCTCGGGAAAGGAATATTCAAAATGGTTCAGCAACTTTGGCGGGACTTCTGTCACCTCAAAATCACCCAAGTAAAAGGACCAGTTATGGAGGTATGTGTTACAGAAGCTGGTAAGTACTAGCACGGACGGTACTTGTGACGGGTCACTCACGCGGGTACACAGTGGTTACAGTATCATGTCCGCTGCCATGTTCTGGTTAGCTGACAAGTCCCACTGGGGGCTACGTCAACACAGCCGGTCACGGTCCCAGCGTGCAAAAACGAATGTGACGCACAAAGGTTCATGTGTCACATCCTGCGGTGTATTGCAGGCCTTGACAGAATACGACTATTCGCCCCACCGCCTCATATGTGATACACAAATACGGTTTCCTCACAAGGAGAATGTTATCGCGTAGGTTCGCCCACAACCGTGAGACAGACACCTACAGTATGTACTCGATCGATGATCACCCGTCCCCTGGAGGCGTCCTGACTCAAGGTGATATTAATCGTTTCACTGAGATGAGCTCAAGGCCATATCACGTCGAGCACGGCGGACAACGACGGGGAAGCCAATGAAGGTATTTTCCCGACCATGGGGAGCAAGCAGTTTTCCGACGACGTAAGTCGCGCTAATGGTCTCCACCGTTCTCCCGGCGACCACTGCGTCACTGGACATGTCCAAACGTTGGCGGTTCGTTCACCACAAGGTATAGTCCAATTCTTATCGCGACTAGCGGTCATCGTCCGCGGACCGCGATCCATCACTTCGCCTGCTTTGACCCACATGCGGTACCCGTGGATAAATAGTCATCATACATTCAACTTCAAGCAGGCAACAATACTATCACCATGAGAATGCATATAGACGTCCTAGTCGTCCACCTGACCAGCCAACGTCTGCAATTTCGACTCTGCATCCTCCCACACTTGCATCGCATCTTTCCCTTCATCCAGAGTCTCCCATCGCTTGACAATCTCCTGCTTGATGGATTCCATTCCCTCCCTCTCATACGAACCAATGCCGTGCTCATCCAGATCAACTTGCTTTCTTGTCCCATCGTAGTAACCGGGTGCCATGTATGCATACAACCATCCAGTCGATAATGATTGGCTTGCAATGGAATTGGCGATTGGGAGGCGGAGTTCATCGTAAATGCGGAGGGCATCTTGAATGCGGGAAACCGAGATAAGGGGATGGGCAATAAGCCGGCCGAGTACCCACGCATCCTAGACGTATCTGAGCGACAATGCACGACGAAGAATATGCGAACGAGACGTACGTCGATTGCTTCGACCGCACCGGCTCCATAGTGAGGCGTCATGGCATGACACTAATGGTTTGATCCGTTATCAGCGAAACGTACCCGCAGAACCTAGTCGAAGAAAGACGCACCGCATCACCAACAAGTGCAACCCTGTTCCGTACGCAGAATGGGAGTGGCTTCGTGACGTGAAGGGCCCACTTGGACGGCTTTTCGCAGAGCTATATTGCGTGCGGCTCAACCAATCAGTTCGTTCGCTATGTAGAGAACTCACCTTTACAATCGCCCTCACGTTAGGTTCGAAGTCCTCAAAGCACCTGGCGAGTTCGTCACGAGTCACATCGGATACCCAATGTCCCTTGTAGTGTGTGCTCGTCAGACTCGCATCACACACGTATGCCACGAAATTCAGCAGACTGCCCTTAGCGATCGGATAGGCAGCAAAGAACTAAAAACAACGAATAAGTGAATTTGAATGTGAGGAAGAACCAAACACGTTTACCCTGCCGATTCCGGTGTGCTGTACAGTAGAATGTGCGTAAAAATATGCACCTCGTAACTGAATGAATACAAACCCCTGTCAACCCTTGTAATGCGACATTGTCCGGGTTTTTTTGTCTCAATAGGTCCGCAGGGACAAGGCCACGATATAGGGACATCCCTGAGAACATCGCATCGATATATTGTTGATAATCAGTCCCGTCATCCGCATTGTCTTTAGACGCAGCTTCAAACATCGTCTTTCTAACCGCCGAGCGAACCCCGTCGGCTCCAATGAGCACATCTGTGGTTGCGGTAGTTCCATCTGCAAACTCGAGCGTAATAGGTGATGACGAGTGCGCATTTTGTTCGGATTCCGCATAATTGACAAGCCGCTTCTTGAAATGTATGTTGCATGATGCCGGGAGGTGCTTCGCAAGGACCGCTACCATGTGTTGACGGTGCATGCCAGAACGTCCGTCTTCGGCCTTGTCATGAACACAGGATCTAGCAACAGAAAACGGAGAAACTTACGCTGGTGTTCTAATTGGAACCAGGGATATCCTCCCTCTCGTATGTCCGATCGCCTGAATGTGGCGCCTGACGTGGCGGTCAGATCGAGACGATACTTTGTAGTAAAATGTTACTACTCACCGCGAGTATTTTCAGGAGTCTGTGTGAAGATCTCCTTGAAATCATCGAACAACCCAAGGTCGATCAAAACCTTGTGCGTCTTCCTCCATACACTGATCCCGACACCGGGGGTTTCGATAGAGGAGTGTGCTTCGTATGTATCAATGGGTAGAGAGGGGTCGTATTTTGCGATTGTAATGGCGAGGGCGAGACCGCCAATACCGGCACCACTATCATTGAGGGTTGTCTTGGTGGCAAGCTCAGATTATCGAAGGAGAAGATCATTGCTCACCAGATGGCAACACTATGGAAAGCCGGGCGGTCGTGCTGGTTTCGCATGGCGATTTTCGTCCTCCGACATTCGGCATGAGGATTAGGAAATCGAATTGCTTGTATTCACGATACACTGAGTGTGACACCGTATGAGAGAGATAGGACGATACGCTAGGTGCCTTTATATCGTCCGTTAAACTTTCCGTTGACTAGCTGTGCTTACATTCTTCCGATGTTACGGGCGTGTACGCAAATCACTAACTTTGCTGAGTGGTGCATTTAGAAGTACCTTAGTCGTTCGTTGCCAATTGAGGTGTCAGCTGCAATGAGACGTCTGTTTCAAGTTGACGTTGAGGCTTGACGTGGACTCTCATCGTTTATCATCTCTTACCCGCTAATCGTAAGTCTTTGTTCGTCGTTATGTGACTCGGAATGCAGATAAGGGTATGTAGTCGAAACGAAGCGAAGCTGGGTTTTGGGCGAAGCGCCTTCCGGCCGCGATCTGAGAGAACCTGGGGGCCCGAACGTCAGCTGCGTGGGCGGGTTGGGAAAAGCCTCGCGCGCAGTTGATCGCGGGCAAACGGTTCTGGAGAATGCGACAGCAAGGGTCTAGCGAGGCGATTCTAAGGGGTTGTCGACACTCTGAAAGAATCACTGGGTGTGGTGAGTGGGCGAAAAGAAACGAAGAGTAACTCGCACAAAGACGAAATTCTATTCCTACTCGCGCACTCGTACATACTACTAGAATAGCTAAACGTAAGTTGCGAAGCCTGAGCTTGCATACAGAACGACTTTGCCACCTACGTCCAGATCATCACTTGGTTTCTGAACTCCCCACATTTGCCTCAAGCGCCATTCAGCGTTCACCGCATGACCCTCGCTGGAAGAGACCTCGGAAAAGATGTCGGTCAATGGTAAGTTGGTCCAAGCAGAGCTGCTGGTGCCATCAAGTAAGAACCCATCTCGTCTGATTATCTAGAACAAGCCCATCATCCGCCACAGAACTCTTGTACATGCCTTGCCCGAAGCAAGTCTCGGGGTAGCTGTCGCCGCAGATGGTGTGGTATACCAATCCAATGCATATCCCGCTTCTAATGTTCATATCGGCTTTCCACGCCGCCACGCGAGATCGTCGTAGGGTGGACAAGGTGTGCTCGTGCTGATTGGCATCCGTCTGGGCATCAACGGCATCAGTCGTATTCATTACGAACCCGTCAAAGTGAGTATCATCATTTCGGCGTATGACAAGCCCGTTTTTAATGCGTCTTTCTCCAGGCTCTGTACACGTTTCCCCAGTCCGTCAGAATTGCGGGAGGGCGACCTTCTTCGTCATATCATTTTATGGGCTCACAAGCCGATAATCTCTTCCATCTTGATCGTCGCCATGCACGGTAGTAGTGCACATTCGTTTGAATTTAAAACAGACGTTAGTTAGCTTGCATACTGTCATGGCTTGGGACTAGGTTGGTCGGAAGCCAATGCTAGCAATTTCAGCTCCGCATCCTCCCACACCTGCAGAGGACTCTTTGCCTCATCCAAAATATCCCATCGTCTGAGAATCTCTTGCTTGTTGATCTCCATCCCGTCCCTTTCATACGCGCCGATGCCATTTTCGTCCACATTCTCCTCATCTCTCGTCCCATCGTAGTAGCCGGGGTCCAGGAACGCATACATCCATCCAGTCGACAACGAAAAGCTGGCAACAGAACGAGCGAATGGGAAACGGATTTCTTCGTAAATACACAGGGTATCTTGGACGCGAGAAAGTGATATCCGAGGATGCGCGATGAGCCGGCCAAGTATGTACGCATCCTAGAGGTATTCGAGTGAGAACAAAAATGAAACGAGAGGACGTGGGACACACCTCGACCGCCTGGCCCGCACCAGCACCGAAGTGAGGTGTCGTTGCGTGACACTGGGGATTCGAACGGGCATCAACTGGACAGGATTGCAACACCAATGTAAGGAGGTCGCACCGCATCTCCAATGAGCGCAACCGTGTTTCGTGTGCAAAAAGGGAGTGGCTTCAGGACGTGCATAGCCCACTTTGACGGCTTTTCGCAGAGCTGCGTCATGCACGGCTTGAGCTGGTCTACTTCGTTTGGTATGCAGAGGGAGCTCACCTTTACCACTTCCCTTACATTAGGCTCGAAGTGGTCAAAGTATTCGACTAGTTCCTCACGAGTCACATCGGATACCCAATGTCCTTCGTAGGGTGTGCCCGTCAAAGTTGGATCACATACCATTCCCACAACATTGATAATAGTGCCTTTGGCAATCGGATAGGTGACAAAATACTGAAAGCAGCGGATAAGTGAGTGCAAATATCAAGGAAAGGCTAAGCATGTCTACCCGGCCCTTTCCGACGTACTGTATGGCAGAGTGAAGGCAAAATACGCACTGTTTAATTGGATGCTCACTGATGTGACTTCCTTCAACGCGATATTTTCCGGATCTTTCTTCCTCAATGTCTCCGCAGGCACGAGGCAGCGATAGACGAAGATCCCTGTGAAGATCGCATCAATGTATTGTTTGAGATCTGATTTGTCATCCCCGTTGTCATTGGACGCTGCTTCAAACATCGTCTTGCGAACCGCCGAGCGAACCCCATCAGCTCCAATGAGCACGTCTGTCGTCGCCGTAGTTCCGTCTGCGAACTCGAGTCTAATGGGTGCACGTTCCTGTTCGAATTCCTCATATTTGACGAGTCGCTTCTTGGGATGTACTCTGCATGAGGCTGGGATGTGCCTTTCAAGGATGGCTATCATTTGCTGACGATGCATGGATGAGGGTCCATCTTATGTTTGACCCTTGCGTCAAAACGATTTTTGATGATGCCAAATAGTTAAACGTACGGCGAGTGGGTCTTTGGTACCAGAAGTATCCGCCCTCACGTATGTCTCCGCGCCTGAATTTTGGGCCTGACGTAGCGTCAGACTGAAACAGCAAAAAAAAAAAATGCTACTCACCGTGGTTGTCTGAGGGGTGGCGACTAGAAATCTCTTTGAAATCATCGAACAGCCCAAGGTCGATCATAATTTCGTGCACTCTCTTCCATAGAATAATTCCTACCCCAGCGCTGTAGATAGCGTCGTGTGCTTCGTACAGATCGATGGGTATAGTAGGGTCATATTTTCCGATTGTAATAGCAAGGGCGAGGCCGCCGACGCCACCGCCACTAGACCGTACTTGAGTAATAGGCTCGAAGAAAATCATTGTTGCTCACCAGATGGCTACACGGAACTTGTGATCTAACTCGGGAGGAGACAGCGGAATTGACATTATGTCTCGACAGCGTGAGAAAAGAGGGGGATGGTATCTGACCTGTTAAAAGTAGTGTCGCTTTTATGTTGTCCGTGAGTCGGATACGCTCGATGGTTCATCGCCCAGGTTCCAGGTAAATTACGTGATCCTGATGACACAGTCAACAATGGCGATAGTAAATCTGAGCGCGACGGCCCGGGTAAGATTGTAAAGCGGTCAACATCAGGCCACAGTACATGTGTTGTGGTTCCCATATGTTGTAAAGCCTGGCGGCACCTGTCAGAATAAATTGACGAGTACAAGTTGAAACCGAACCTTGTAGCAGAGGTTCGCCGTCCTGACTCCGAGCATCAACCCATGCTTTCCTGGTTGTTCTGGGACTGTTATAACGTACAAGGGGATCTCGGTGTGGGAAACAAGCTCACCGTGCAATAGCCACGCTGTACACTTGGCCAACCCTCGAAGTACGTTGGTGCACATGAACCTCTCCCCGGAAGATTAGTACAGGCGAGCGCCGGGTCAACTTCGTCACACTCGCACACACCAGTAATGCCTGGGCCACTGAATAAATAGACCAGACACACACGGTGGTGACGATGGCTTGGTCAGATATTCCGAGTCTCGGAGTCAACGCGAAGCACCGGCTATACTTGCATTCGACGTATTCTTCGCCCTCTGCAAAGAACAGTTGAACGACCGTCACATGTGCATACGAAAAGTGAGGATTGCTCGCGGCGTGTTGGCAGAAGAAATGTTTTCTGGTTTCGGCCGAACAAGTTTGAATTCGGAGAAACAAACCGGAAAACGCAGACAATGATCGCTTACTACTCGACTCGAGCTCAGAGTCGCAATCATCGCGTCGAGCGCGACGACGAGGACGACGATGAAGTACATTTCCACTCGCGGACATCCAGGTGAGCAGTCGTTCGAAGACGTGAGTCACAGCCGCCTGCTACACTCTGCCGATCTCATTCTGATGAACTGGGAATAGGTTGTCCTTGCTGGTCTCGCCCCGGACGGCGGGCTCTATATCCCAAGGGACATCCCAACTCTTCCCGAAAATTGGCGATCTGAATGGGCCGGCCATTCATACCAGCAGCTCGCCATCAACATTCTCTCACTCTTCATCTCTTACGATGAACTCTCCCCAACCGATCTTGCTGCACTCGTCAACAAGACATATACCGTTAGCCCGTCCGCATTCCGCGAGCCATCCATTACCCCCCTTGTTCAATTCGATCCCCAAACCCACGTACTCGAACTCTTCCACGGGCCTACCTATGCCTTCAAGGATCTTGCGCTCCAGCTCGTCGGAAATCTGTTTGAATACTTCCTTGAGAGACGTAATTCCCGTAAACCCGCCGGAGAAGCACCGGAGAAGCTCACCGTTGTCGGTGCCACCAGTGGTGACACTGGAAGTGCAGCTATCTACGGCCTGCGCAACAAAGCTAACATATCCGTCTTCATTCTCTTCCCTCTTGGTCGGGTCTCGCCCATCCAAGAAGCTCAGATGACGACCGTCCTTGACGAAAATGTCCATAACTTGTCTGTCAGTGGGACATTTGACAACTGCCAGGCGAGTGCCACTTCGATTATTCTGTACTGGCAAATAACCCTTCCTACAGGATATCCTCAAGTCCCTCCTAGCGGACAAGGAGTTTAATGAAAAACATCACCTGGGAGCAGTAAATTCCATCAACTGGGCCCGTATACTGGTCCAGATTGTCTACTACTTTTCCGCCTACTTTCAGCTCCTGCAGAACCCCGGCATCGATCTCGACCATTCCGAGATCCAATTCGTCGTCCCCACTGGAAACTTTGGTGACATTCTTGCAGGTTACTATGCCAAGCGTATGGGCCTGCCTATGGGTAAACTTGGCGTCGCAACAAATTCGAACGACATTCTCGCCCGTTTCTGGAAGAGTGGGTCATACCAGAAAGTCGACCCTACTGCTGGTCCTGTAGCGGGTGGCGTTTATGCAACCATAAGTCCCGCTATGGATATCGTCGTATCAAGTAACTTTGAACGGTTACTCTGGTACCTTTCCTATGAGAAAGCAGCGCAGGACGACGAGAAATCGAAGCGCTCGGCTGCGTGCAACCAGGTACGCGATTGGATGACTACTCTTAAAAACGAAGGAACTGTCGATCTGTCGTCGGTACTTGAGGCTGCACGGAGAGATTTCGTTGCTGACAAGGCGGACGATGAGCAGGTGGGACTCAGTCCGGCCTCGGAAGTGCAACTGGTTGACTCGCTGACCACAGACGATCGCCACCATCCGAAAATACTACGAGACCAAGTCATACCTCGCTGACCCGCATACCGCCGTGGGACTTCACGCCGCAGAGGTATTTGCAGAATCAAAGTATGTCGCGCGATTTGTTCCTCAAACAGGACTGAGTGTACCTTTGTTATAGTTCCGCAACGACCGTTCAGGTCGTCCTTTCCACGGCCCACCCTGCCAAGTTTGCTGAGGCTGTCCAGAAAGCTCACCCTTCGTTTGATCCCGACACGATTTTCGGTGATTTATTGTCGCGCGAACGTCGCGTGCAGGCTATAGTGGGCGCGGAAGAGGAGCTCGACGGGCTTGTCAGAAGTACAATAGAGAGGGTTGCGGACGCCCGCAAATAGATAAGCAACTAAGAGGTGCTATGTCTATATCTATCATGTACCAGATAAAATGATCAGGCTGTATGAAACTTGCGCAAACTTACGAAGTTAGCATTGGATAGAGGTCGAACATTCCTTCAGTTTCGGAATTTCAGCTGGTTCCCGAAGGATTATTTCTGTTACGTTGACGCTATATTGCAGAAACACAGGGCTGGATGCATCCGCTTAGTACGTACGGCTTGCAAACTCGCACTGCGATTATCGTCGCGGCGGTTTCCATACGTCGACGCCACCATACCATGGCCGGAGGAATAAGACGCGCTGTATCTTCGCCCGGCGATTACAGAGGCGCTGGCAACATACGAATGCAACCATCCGGTGGCTTGGTCAATGATCGAATGTGAGTAGAATGTGTGAATGGCGGTGCGCTGGTACGCCAAACTCGAATCATCATGGTATAGGTCACTAGTCTGGGCCTAGTTGGGAACAATGGAGAGCTGACATGAAATTCGTCGCAACGTTGCCTGATCTACTGTTCTATCGCGATGCGTCGTCCGCCATACAGCTGATTGATAGTAGCGCTCCTACGAAGGACATCTAGCTCCTTGACCGCCTCGTTGTACGCAAACGATAGTTTCGCTGGATTGGTCTCCGCCTGTCACAGGACATGTTCGCAGGTGAGTCACAAATTATAGGTAGTGGTTTACCTGCATGCTACGGAATGTGTCCTTTGTCCTGCGCAAAAAATAATGGCGGAAGTTATAGGAAGTGAATGAGCGTGCTGCACGAAGGGTAGAGCCGTAGAGGCTGAGAATGGCCTGGGGTGAAGGAGTAGCCATGGAAGACTCGGTGCAAGCGGAACTATTTCGGAGATTTCTAAATCGGAGACACGCAATTCAAATGAGTCAGCACGCAACAACACCAGATTGCCCTTTCCATGCTAACCTCATGTTTAGATTGTCATTTCTGATCTGACATTGTTTCACGGGCCCCGTGGAAGGGGTGCTAGTATATGCATTGAGTCTTTCAGAAATGTGTAGGGATGCAGCTGAGTCTACATCGTGACCAGTCACGCGACACTATACCCGCGCGGAACATTCTTTAGCCCTTCTCACAACGGTCAAGGGAGCCTTGGCAATGTTATCTGAGCATACTCGGGCTCCGATGACTTCGCTAACGCCTCCCCAAGCCCCACCCACGTGGAAACATACTGTGCAAGACGTCGACAAGCTAATCTCCGAAATACTGGAGAAGACGAAGAAGACCAACGATGACATTGCCAAGTTGTCTGAGGACAAGCTCGATTTCGATAACGTGAGTTCTGGTTCTGTCCCACCCACATACCGCCGATAGGTCGACTTCTTCATTTCAGGTATTCGTAAGTTTCAATGCATCAACTATGAAGTGCTTCCTAGCTGTTAAATTCCTTTCCGCGTATAGTTCGTGCTTGCGCTCGCCGAGGCTGAGCTAAAGAGCATCTTGGCACCGCTTGTTTTTTTATAAGAACGTTTCGACAGACAAGGAATTACGTGACGCGTTCACCTCAGGCGTGGAGCGTATACGCAAGTCTGAAAATGAGCAATTGATGCGGAAGGATCTTTACAAAGTCATGGTGACTGCAGAGAAAAACTTGCGCAAGGCGGGTGCCTGGAATAAACTAGATGCTGAGCAGCAGCGGCTCGTTGGAAAAAATGCTGCTTGACGGCAAGCGTGCTGGTTTGGCGCTCGAGAGGAGAGAAGATAAGGAGAGACTCAAGATTGTCAAGGAACAGCTTTCAGATGCCTGCGTG
Organism: Porphyrellus cyaneotinctus; assembly: GCA_038091315.1. Classification (NCBI taxonomy): domain Eukaryota; kingdom Fungi; phylum Basidiomycota; class Agaricomycetes; order Boletales; family Boletaceae; genus Porphyrellus; species Porphyrellus cyaneotinctus. The sequence goes on along the minus strand of JBBPOF010000371.1, from coordinate 12,547 downwards.
AAGTTCATGGTCGGTGTCCAACACACTTGACAATGTGCTTTATACTAAAGCGCAATGTAGAAGAACTGCAGCGAGAAGAATGTAAGTTGATCATCGTTAGTTTGCCATTATCGATAGAGAAAACATACAGGGTCATGTCAGCTTCACGCGCGAGGAACTGGATGGTGTTCCAGAGGATGTCATTTCTGGGTATGCTCAGCGAACGGACGGTGACAAGGTGTTGTATGATGTCACATTTAAGACGCCAGATATCTGGCCAGTCGTGAGTCCCACATTCCACCAAAAACTTCCGTCCGATCTAAAAATGTGTATGAAGTTCGATCGTGCAAATCATCCCTCGACGCGTAAGACCGCGCGAAGGGCCTACGATGCTCGATTAGCGGTCAATGTCGAGCCATTGGGCACCATACTGCGTCTACGCAAGGAGATCGCTCAGCTCTTACAGTATGATTCATGGGCAGATTATTCCACAGAGGTGAAGATGTCAAAGAACGCTGCTAATGTCAAGAAGGTGAGTAAGATTAAGGCTCACCTCCCAATTGCATGAACCAGGTTGGTATTGTGATGTAGTTCTTGGACGAACTCAGGGGGTATCTCGATCCTATCGGAAGGAAAGACCTTGAGGCCATTGTCGCGCTCAAAAATGAAGATGATGCGAAGCGCGGCCTCCCAATCGATGATGACATTCACATATGGGACTCCGGGTACATTAAATATTTATGCAAACATTAATTTCAGCGTTTTCTGAGCCACTATTAGATATTATAGCCGCCTCGTTCCCGCTATGCTGGACATATATCAAGATCTTCTGGGTGTCAGGTTCGTAGAGGTTCATGGTGAAGCAAAGGATGTGTGGCATCCTGGTGAGTTGTCACCACACTTTTGCATCATATATGTGATCGATGTCGATACAAATAGACGTCCAACAGTTCACCGTCTGGGAAAAAGACGCGCAGGACGAGTCAGATTTTGTTGCGCACTGTTATCTTGATCTTTACCCTCGTGGTAAGTCACTACTGCACTACACGGTATTGCAATTGTTTCATTACTTTCGTGCACGATGTTCCAGAGGCCAAATTCCCTCATGCAAGCGAATTTTGCATCCTCCCAGGTTATGAGCTTCCTAATGGGAAACGGCAGTATCCTGTAGCAGCCATAGTTGGCAGCCTCGCGAAGCCGACTGCAGAACGGCCAGCACTCATGAGCCACTTTGATATGACGATGCTCTTCCACGAGATTGGTCATATGTTCCACGAGATGCTGAGTCGGACACGATATTCCCGATTCCATGGGACCGCCGTTACAATTGACTTTGGAGAGGCACCATCCCAGATGCTCGAGAATTGGTCAGTCATGTTTGCATTCTCTTGTAACTTTGCAAATAACGTCTTATTTCAGGTGCTGGGAGCCGGAGGTGCTGAGGAAGATATCAAGTCATTTCAAGACGCAAGACCCGTTGCCAGACGACCTTATCACGAAGATCGTCAAGAGGTGAGCATTCATTAGGTATTATTGAATACATCGATGACTTAGCCGCATATACACAGCCGCTACGTCAATGTCGGGCTTTTCTACTTGCGCCAGCTCCACTTTGCGACCTATGACCTCGTCGTGCACGACAATAGCTTGGACGATAATACAGACTACACCAAGTGGTGGAACGAATTGCGGCAGCAAATCACGCACTTCAAAGGCGGAGACCAACCTGGTCAGGGTGCTTTTCACTATTTTGCCAACGCCGATTACAACGTTGGATACTATGCGTACGTCATTTCGTTCAGTACTCGATTCCTCTCCAACTAACGTGTGTATTGTAGATATACCTACTCGCTCGTATTCGCTGCAGACATGTATGCGACCGTATTCAAGAAGGCCCCACTTGATCTCGCGTTGGGAAAGTTGTACCGCGACCTGATCCTGCTTCCTGGTGGAAGTCGGGACGAGATGGATATACTCAGGGTGGGTCGTATAACCCACCTATCAATGTGCAGCGTTCTGATCGTCGTTGGTTTTTGGTAGGACTTTTTGGGGCGCGACCCGAACCCAAAGGCGTTCATCAACGAAATTGAGCAGACTGGACTATACTTGTGATGATTTTACGATAACTACTGGCGCGTCCCTTCGCCTATCTGGTCCGGATGTCGTCGTCGAGCGTCGACCTGGTCTAGACCTCCCTCGATCTTGTCACATTTGTCTTTTGTCATTTTCTTTGTCTTTCATTGTCGTCTATTTTTCGTTTCACAGTCACACCTTTGCAATCTTTTCTACGTCATAGTAGCCACTGGCTTCGACCTCCTTCATCCTCTAGTCCCCACCGTATTATAGGCCGCCTGTACTCTTAGTTCGACATCATCGTATCCAGACGCATTCGACCGACCGTTCTCAGACCGTTCCGACGTCTTTCTCGGTTCCCTTAATCGTCCTCATCGCTCGTTCGCGACCCGATTGGACTCGCACGAGCAGAACGTGCCCCTTCACTACATATCCTGAAGCGTATCGGTGACAATACATATTCCCAACATACACAAAAGAAAAAAACCGGCTCATCAGATCAACTCTCTCAACTTCTCTGCAAATGACAGTTTTTCCCGAAGTAGTCCTTCGTCCCCGGTTTCCTCAAGCGTTGGTATGTTCTGCAGGTCAACTTAGGATGAGAATGACAAAGCACGATCAACAGCGGTCACGCACCGAAACGAAGTCCAGATCAGCAAGGGGAACCTAAAACGAGCACATCAACGAGGACTCAGGTAATCGAACCAGTAATGCTTACCATCTTCGTTTTGTACCACACCTTGTATCCAACGAAGAACAAGAGAAAGATGGGTAGATTGACGTCTTGTAAAAACAAGCATGTCTGAGCAGCAGATCCCAGTCGGTCGAAAGGTCCAGACTCACAGGCAGCAACGAACTTGGCCGCATTCCAGTTCCAGAATGTGGATATACCGCTAACGAGCATGTAGAAGGTAACCCTGCGAACCTCGCTGATAAGACCCGTTATCAGATGAATGAAATGTTGCGTACCAGAAGATGGCCCACATGGAAGCGTAGGGTTGCAAAGGTGACCTGTAGATCCCACGAGGAGTGATCCCTTGCCGTCGCAAGCCATAATCTTTGTGCGGATTTCTGGTAACGTGCTTCGGTGCGGGGGTTTGGAGACTTACAGTAACGCAGGTACGTCGTGTTGATGGTCGCCCACCTGTGTACGAGAACATCAACAAGAGGTAGAAACGATGTAAAATGCCTGAAGACACCTGCCCTATTAACCCACACATTGTTACTTTACGGACGAGCTGGTCATTGATGTGTCCTTGCAGCGTGGTCTGTGCGATACTCACCTAAACTAGCAAACCAGCTGGAAATGGAGTTGAGGTCAGTTACAACACTTCTATGAGGGCCGTGCGCAGTACCCGAAGACTGTTGCTGATGACGCAGCCACGTTCATAAACGCCAAAAACGAAAAGAGCCACTACCCGGAATGATCAATAAATCAAGCAACCAGAGAAAAGATAATAGGTTGAGTTGACACAAACCGATGCGATAACTGCAACCCACGGCAGACCATCCCGGGTGCAGGTCGTGAGGATCTTGGGGGCCTTGTTCTGCACTGCCAGCCCGTATAGGATGCGGGATGCAGAGAAGATGTACGTGTTTGCAGCAGAGAAGGCCGATGTAAGCAATACAGCATTAACAATGGAGGGTAGAACTACACGAAAAAGAAACGTATTGGTGGTCAATGAATGCACCGTGTCTGAGAAGTTCAGACCTTTAACCCCTGCTCTCTGAAATGCAATCACAAACGGAGATTGGCCGGCGGAAGTTCCGGGTCTAAAATGACGTCAAATAGAAGTAAAACATGGTAGCAACCACTTACTTGAATAGGGCTGGGTCATTAGATGGAACGACCATCCCAACCACTATCACCGAGGCAATCTTGAAAGAGGGATCAATCAAGGTAGGAACGGGTGGTGAGATTCCTCACAAAAAAGAATACCAGTCTAAATACTACTGTCCTCATTGCCTTCATGATGTTGGTCCTGGGTTGTTGCGCCTCGGCGGAGATGCTTTGTGCGGATGCCGTAAGATGCAGTCAAACAAAGAGCAGCCCAGGAACTTACATTGATATTAATTCGATACCGCCAATAGAAAAGACAGCGGGGGTAATGGCGACAAGCAAACCGAGAAATCGACCCCTAGCACCCGGTTCCAGTACTGTTCAGGAGAACGTCGTCGCCATTGTACCGTCAATGACTGGCCAACTTACCAGAAACCAGAGGTCCCGGATTCCGCCAATACTGTCCAGGTCTTAATTCGAGGTATACCAAGGCTCTGTCGAACACACCTTAAAGCCAATCCTAGAGATACGAATTGAATAGTATCCAAACAATAGATATCAGGACTCACACCTGGTGATCAGGTCCTCCTCCGAGGCTGATCGCTAGTCCTCCAATCACCTTCCACTGAATGAATAAAAGGGGACGTAAACTGTGTCTGAGACTTACCAGACCAACCACGAGCATGACTACAATGTCATCGTGACCACCATTCTGGAACTGATATAACACTTACTTTTTAGCGACGCGAAAAAGATTTCCGCTTTTGATAGTGAGTAGAATCAAACGGTAGATTCAGATCTGACACACTGTTTCCGAACCATCTGGGTGGATAGTGTGAAGATAGCGTCACATGGAGATGAGACGTGCAACCAACCGGACACCAAATAGGTTGATCAGCAGGAGCAACACGATCATTACCGCGATGTATATGGCAGTGTGATCTGGCTGATTCATCCGTAAGGCTCATAAGGAGTACTGATATATGTACGGTAACCCACATTGGCATCCCAAAACTTAATCATTGCAGAGAACGCAGTGGTCTCCAGGGGTACAGCAATGGCAATATACTGGAGCAGGGCTTAGTACAGAAGCAATAAAACGATTTCTGGACTCACGTAGAAGTAATTCTACATAGGGTACAAAGGTGAGCAAGGAAAAGACTCGAGCGATCTCACAAACGAACCCATCCGAGCTACCACTGAGTAAATATCGACAAGACCATTATCCGCATCATGCATCACTCACCGCAAAACCAATGGCAGGATCTAACCATCTTGCAGCTTCACGTCCTCACTCAACGTGTTTATCCGACACCCGAGATTAGGCTTACCGTAGAGAAATAACGATCCAGACATAGGGGCATAAGAGGTCATCTCCCCGACAGATAACATGGTACTAGATCGCGTTATGCAAAAGAAGCAAAGGAGGAATAAGGTAGAGCGCACGCATAGACGACAGTTGACACGTGAATATAAACTAAGAGTGAACCCAAAGGACCTGCGAGGGCAAGAATTTGTCCTAGGCCGAGGAAGAGACCCGTGCCGATGATACCAGCAAGCTTGTGGCCGTTTAGCCTCCACAACTGATTTCAGAAAATCAACCTACCGCAATCCTATTCAGGGGATGGTCAGTATGGTAACTCGAGGGATTGTAAAGAGCATGTTACATCTGAATGTGTTGCTTTCCGAGCTGGCGTTTGACGTGATCAAGACTCTGGTCGTATACGAAATTGCCGAGGGCCACATGGACAGCCATCCTTTCGAAGCTGGGGCGATGTGATGTTAGGACGGCCCAAGTGATTGCAGAGTGAAAGGTGCGAGCGGGATGAAGCTTATCCTAAAGGCCATGGTCTAAGGGTTTTGTATCCGAGCCCGTGCTTGATGAAAAACGCCGTAATGAATCTATACATGCTGGCAGGCAGCGCTAAGCCCGACTTGAAACACAGGGTCCCTGAGAAATACATACTATTTTGGGCGTTCTTGCCGCGTACGCATCGACAGCATATGTTCCATTGGATCGCTTGCACTTGGACTATCAAATGGAACGTACCACTTTGGGATGACTAACTACTATTTGTTAGATCTTGACCGTGAACTACATACGCTGGACTCCTGTCAAGGTGATGACGGCGGCCGCAGAGCACTAACTTGCACATGTTTTACTGACATCGCTTGCTTTGACACCCAAAACCTCCAACGCCGCCGGATCCTCGTGTCAGCCAGTCACTATCGCCGTTGACTTTCCACGTAGCAGGGCCATGTCAGCGGGAACTACAAACAGTCTTACATAACGGCGAAGATGGATCTTGTTGGGACAGTTCAAGCCCGCAACGGACGTGAGGAGACCCATGTGCCAGTGAGGTCCGTGTGGTCAGCGTACGCTGCAAGTATGATGTGAGTGTTTTCGTTTTCTGTGTGTCACATCCAGACAGATATCTTGGATTGGAGCGGGGTGGGTAGGATTTCTATGTGCTCCCCCATATCTTCAAGGGCGAGTACCAGTACTAGCTCAGCTGACGTGCATGGGGGAAAAGTTGAAGACAATAAAACTTCAAGTTGTCTCGCTGGAAAATTTGATGGACCTACTAGTATTGCAAGCATCCGACGCACTTTGAGCATCATAGCTTCGCGGCGCAAGAAGATAAGCTAGTAATACTACTACACTGTCGTACCTCACTGATAAATAGATGGCCCCAGTGAATCCATGGATCGTAACCAACGGCGCCTCTGCAAAAGAGCGTCCATCCTCAGATAATTACAATCAGAGTCATGTAGAGCCGCTGCATCAGAATCCTTTGGGCGTGTTAGCGCTGGTGTTAATCGAACGATTCATTCGCTCGATCGGTGAAGAGGGCGGTCCCAGTGCTCCATGTGAGACCCAGCCACTCACTAGTACATGACCATCGCATCGCACCACATTCAGTGTTGGCCTCACATCGAGGTTTTCCGTTCTGGACCCATTTGCAAATTTGACACCAGCAACAATATTTCAATCAATCAAACCCAAGTACAAAAAAACCACATATCCATGTCCATGTTTTTTTTTCTATATCCCCGAGCAGACACCTCGACACCCAAACCTACAAATTAGGAAAAAATTCACGATCCCGACTTGACGCTTACAAATGGCTTATTGCCATCAAATTCGAGAGAAATCGAAATCACTCGTTGATGGTGATGGGAGAGCAGCCAGTCACGATGTTGCCGTTCTGCAAGCGCATTTGATCAAGTTCTAGGCGACATGCAAGCGGACGTAGGTGCACTTACGAAAGTGTTGCCAGTGCAGCAGACGGGCTGCTGAGTGCAGGTGGCGCCAGAACCAGTTCCACCGACGGTGAACGGGGAGCAGGTAACCCCGACCTGAGTGCTGCCAGCGGGCATCGGGATTCCCAAGTACCCAAAGAGACTGTCGATGACAGCGGAGTCGGACTGTCGGGAGAGCTTTAGTGTTTCCAAGTCACTGGCGTCGGCGCAAAACCTCACGTTCTGAACGCTGCTGCAGCACTGGACGCTACCCTCGTTGCACGTCTCGCGGGCCTCAAGGGCGGTCGGGATAGCAATGGCAACCCCAGCGAGGGCGACGACGGAGAAGGCGATGGTAAAGGCGCGAATGAACATGTTGGAGACGATTCGATGTGAGAGAGCTGATGTTCACGGTTGATGAAGGAATGGGAGTTCTTGCTGTCCTGAAGTGCATTGCACTAGGCCTTTATACCTCGAGCTCACCTTCCTGTGTCCGGTACGACCCCTACCCTCACCCCCTGTCCAGAAGCGGTACTGAACGTGCGATGATGGAGAAATCTAGCCTTGTATTCAGTACCGGTAGTTTTTGTTGAGAGCATCGCGTGTGACCACGTCTGGTGACCAATCCCGCAGACAGTCAAGGAAAACGAACTGCAAAAACCATTAAAAGCCGAGGCCGACGGGTCTACCGCATTTCCCCCGACATCAGACATTAAAGACCAACTGGCTCTCATCCAATGGTTCTGCAAACGAAGGGAACGGAGAGATGGATAATCGCCGCAAGCCAGAGAAACCTTCACGGAGGTTATCTGGTTCGGTGGCGCATGCAGGCCACATGAGATGAGACACTCTGTAGGACAACAAGGTCAGTGGGATCAACTAACTGCCATTAAGGGGATCGCGAAGGATTACAAACAATAGAACAGTTTGCTCGCCATCGACTACGTCGCGACTGAATCATTCTTAGAGGGAAATGCTTAAAAAGGTAAGCAAGTTACGTTACAAAGGCTCCTGTGTAGTCAACGATACAACCCGATTCGACGGCGTAAATTCCAAGGTTCAGTGCTTCATGACCCCGACTTGAATGCTTTCGGGGATATGGTCTAGATCAAGATGCAGAAAGATGCACTTTTTTTAACGTCATGGACGAAGAGATGCCTTGAGGCAGTGTCATGGACATTGGCGCCGGGGTCACGAGGACTGTTGAATTGAAAGATGGCGCAGACAGAGCGGCTATCAGCTCGTGTTGCGAGACGCCGGATAGGTCTTCCAACAATAATTTCCCGGACATGACATCTACCGGGCTCAGAGAGTCCCGATGCAATGTAAAAGAGCGACATACCCCGTTGGGACACGCCACGTAAATGCCGGGAAAGCATGTAAGTCTTCCAATAGACGACATGGGTATTTGAGCCAGCAGCAGCATTTCTCAGCGTAAAATGCAGGGAAAAGGGGGGATGGAACGACCCCCCCTTGGTGAAAAACGCCGAGTACCACCACGGGCACAGCATTGAATGTAATCCAAGTCACCTGGTATATCCAGATATTCAATGTGTGTAGGGTATTGACTTACCCAGAACAATTTGCCCAGTCGTGGTATTCCCGCGGTAGCTTCCAGTACAATGATCGGGAGAACCAGCGGCGTTAGAAACCTGGGTTCCTGGTGGGGTTGAAGGGATGAAATAGACAGCGATATGATCATTGTCTGAATCAGAGCTGTAAAAACAGTCAGATAAAATGGCGACTAAAAACAAGGTAAGGATACATACTTTGTCTTAGGATATCAGTCTCAAAGTGCACTTTGTGAACGCGGCGTCTGGACGGCTTCGCATATTCGTACATACTGCACCATGTAAACCATACGAGTAGCAGACCAAGCAGCATCGGGGTATTCACGCCGACGTGTAACCAGTTCGGATGTAGTCCGTGGTCTGCGAGATTCTCGACCCGACGTATTATATTTGAAAAATTATAGGGCGCAATGATAAGCTTCGAAAAGTTGCCACGAAAATAATATGTATCGGCGGCAACGAATACAGAGAGGCCGTCGCCGTAGCTGTGCACAACGGCGGTATCAATAAGCCAACCATTTGGGCTGGAGAGCCCGTCGCCTGGTAGAAAACCGGAGTAACTGGTAGGCAATTGGCAGGCCTAGTGCAACGAAAGTTGGGCGAGTGAAAATGCCGATGACACGAGGATTGCAAGAAGGTGAAGATGGCGCTTGAAAAGGTAGGGCCTAGGATCCCGGACACCTATCTTCTCCCGTCCTACATGGAGACACGCCAAATCGCCTAATATCCGCCGAAAGATCACAAGGCACAGAGAAAGTGATGCCGACTCGAGGGTGTTTGAGAACGGTCGAACTTGGAAGGTACATGACATGTAGGACGACGCAAGCAAAAGTGGGGCGAGGCGGCGAGGCGCGGGCTGTGGAATGAGACTGGAGACGCTGAAATCTTCACTGCTGCTTTAGCGGTCGCGTCAAGCAAGATAGAAGAATTGCCAAGGACACCAGACAAAAACGTTGGATGCGGAAGACAAGCGAGGGGTGCATCAGGCTTGGGCCTGTGTCAGGCCAGCTTGAAAACAACAAAGGGTTTCCTCGCGTCCAAGAAGCAGCTTTAAGGCAAGCCAGTAGTTATGAAGGTTAGGAGAATGGATCTCACTGGACGCCATTTCCAGGTAGTCAATGCATGAAGGCCAAGTATATTTCCTTCCTATGTCAATAAGGGTGCCATTTAAACCAGAAATGAGGGTACCAGCCATGTTCCATGTGTTCGTCAGGGTGTATGTACCCGGGTAGTGCGGAGTTTCAAACGTCCTCGACTTCAACGGTGAGTATTTTTCGGTTGGTTTCACGTCGTTTGATGAACAAAAGATCACATTCAAGCTCAACAGTCTTATGAACCGCGCGTTCAGCTGCTGACTTCTACTTCTGCAATTCTGATCATTTCTTTGCGCACTTGTCGACCATCTCACTCACTTATCACATTCGCAGTTCATACAATCGACCCCCAAGCTTGTTAAGAAGGGTTCCGCCTGACTGATTGTCTACACTACTGTATTTTCAACGTCATAGTACATGCAAATAAGAGTCCAGTATGTAACGAGGTATAGAAGCTATAGAGCGGTTCCACGCTCAAAGCTTGCCCGAATCTCAGCGGTGTATTTGTCGTAATATCTCGCGATCTACAACCAGCATCAATAAGCGTAGCAAACTCGTGGAGAGAATGGCCGTACCTTTTTGTTGAAGACCCGATTTCGTTCATTAATGTATGTGATGTCACCCTCGTCCTCGTTCGTTCTCTTGCGCGAGAATTTCGCCTTCTTGTCGATGCTGTAGGGAGCACGGTCAGTTAAAAACAGAAACAAAAATTCCTCTTACTCTCGGTTGATTTTACCGACGACCCGGTCAATGGCGTCCTCGGTAGGCTTGTTATCCGCGTAAAGTAATGTGTTGGCATCCCTATAGAAATTGTCCACAGCCATCCGTTGCTCGGTTGATGGAATAACCTTCGAATGCTGATCGTTAGCTTGGCTCGCAAATCTGATGTCAAACGGTGACAAACCTGACTGCCTGTGACGTCCAAGGACATAAGTGTAGATGACGGCGTCGAACTCCCAGACCCCGAAAGTGTGCCGGAAACCAATCCCAGAGCCTGCTCTTTCTGCCGGTTGTATGCCTCCAGGTCTGGCTTGAGCAAGTCGAGATCTTTCTTATACCGTCTCCGTGCGGCGTGAGCGTCGTCTTCGGTCGATGGGTCAGTCTGCATAAGTAGGAAGGAGTGGAAGACGCACCGTGAAACTCGTAATCTGCTCCTCGGGCTTTCCGCGCCAATTTCTTCTCCCAGTTGTCGTTTTCTTCTATCGTCCACTCCCAGTTCTTTGAGCGTTCGACATCTTCCCCATTGGCTTCGGCATCTGCTTGTGTCCGCAACATCTCCGCCAATTTCTTTTGTCGTTCAAGTCGTGCGGCATCGCGAACAGTAATTTTTGCCTTTGCAGACTCCTCGACGAGCGACTGCCTGTTCTCTCTCGCGGACGTTCGCTAACGAGAGAAGAACGATGAGCCCCGTACACGGTATGACCAGTGAGAAACATACCATTCTGGCCCGGAGTTGTTCTAGCTTTGCTTTACGTGCCTCCATTGAATTGTTGTTCCCGTTCTCCTCCGGTAACTGCTCTGAATTTCTCGGTGAAGTGGCTTGTTTGTCATTTTGAATTTGTGATGTCGAGGACAGCTCTGGGGCAGACATGGCGTAGCTACAAGCGGAGGACTGAGAGGTTTTGTATGACATTATATAAGCACGTGTCTCCAAAGATTCTATTCACTGAGTACACCCCCAAATGTATGGCGGAATATCTGCACACTTATTCCACCGCGAAAAAAATGTTCCACCGCGAAAAATTTGTAGGCATACCGCGAAAAAAAAACCCACCAGTACCCGTACAGTACTCCAAGCCGGGGGGTTCTCTCACATCTCCCCACTTCGCTTGCTCTCTCCGTCTTCGTCTCCCTCGTCTTGCAACGCCAATAGCGACGCGTCGACCACCACCACCACCACCACCGCGCCCCCACGTCGGCGATGACGACAACGGCGACGACGTCAGGTCACCACCACTATCACCACTGCCACCGTGCCCCCACTCGACAACGACGATGCGCCCTATACAGCCCTCACTCACACTCACGGATGACGACGCACGCCTTGCCCTCGCCCCCCTCCCACACGGAAGATAGCGTGTGATAACCGCCATGGGCTCTCGGCAGAACGAGAGCGCATGACGGTCACCAGACGTCATTGCCCTCCCCTACTCCGCATTCGAACGACTAATTTTTTGGGTGGTGGACTAGAAATTTTTTTTTCGCGGTAAGTATGCCTTACAAATTTTTCGGGGTGGAACATTTTTTTTCGCGGGGGAATAACCATCAGATTTTCTGCCATAGAGATGTAGACACGAGCTATTCGCGGTAGTATCTTACTTTTTTTTTCGCGGTGGAATAAATGTGCAAGTTTGTACACAAGTACTCATGTAACATAAATGGGCATCATGGATCAGTCGGCTTGCGGCCGGTTGACGCGTCATGCTTGCTGGTTATGGAAGTCGCGAGTTCGAGTCAAACTACCTTTCTTTTTTTTTCCCACTCGTCGTGAGACCCACATCGCGCGGACGTTTGGCCCCCATTCAGGAATGTCACACAAACATTCATCAACAACACCAACTAGCTAACATCTGCCCAACATAAATGAATTTTGACATCCACCGGACATTAGCCTAATTAAGGTGTGTAACAAGAATGACTGCCAATTCCTCATACGCGGTCGTGCTCATAAGTCCGTGGGGGGGTCATTATTTAATTGTGGAACCACTCCAAGTCCTTGATCCTTTTGGCTCCTCGTCGACAAAGAATATCCGACCGCTTCCGAGATAACCCGATTACTCACACTGCATACACAAATCGGCCCGTGT
>JBBPOF010000370.1:0-27050 GCA_038091315.1 Porphyrellus cyaneotinctus | reverse complement strand
GTCCTGCGCATCACGTTGAGTGGGAGGGAACGGCACGGACGAAGACTTAGCTTTTTTTTTGAATGGGTGCTACACAGGTAATAAATAGGCGTGCTCTCAGAGGAGGTGAGCAAATAGGGTATCCATGCGATACACCGGGTGTGCTAAATGACGGTGAGTGGGCCAGTTGTACAAGGACTGTTGCTGGGGTGGTTCGAGTTGTGGGTCGTGGGGACTTGGTGAGATTTGTGCAAGAGCCTAGAAACGTACCTGATACGTAAAGCCTCTCAACTTATTTTGTGTTCCTGCACGTGCTGCTTACTGGCCTTTTTGTCGCCTTTTACACGCTTTTTTAGCGGGCCGTGACTCGGCAAAAGGCACAAAAAGGTCAAAAAAGGAATTTCTTAATTATTTAAGTTATGTTAAGAGTGTGATTAAGCAATGTGTTAATTTCCTGATGTGGTGAGGAGGGTACCGCGACGCCCTTGCACGTCTTGCGCTTTGAGTGAGGTGTGCCTAGTGTCTACCCCTGCCTTGGTTGTCGCGAACATGACTAGTACTCGCCATCGACTTGAACACTGGCATCCAGCAGGCGATGCCGTCTTAACTTATATCCTGTTTTAGCGCATATATTGGTACCATTAGCGGACTCCGAGGGTTCATCAGTAATATGTTCATGGCCTTGTTCAAACTTTTTCAGCACTTTTTCGACTTAGCTTGCTTGGCAGTACTTATCCCAAGTCAAATAAGGAGCCTAAGTGCACAAGTGTGCCAAGTAGTAAACCCAATATGGGTAAATTAAATAAATTAAATGTTTGTTACTGGGCAGAATCGAACTCGCGACTTCATGTGGTTACCAAAAACCAAAGTAACAATACTAACCACTACACCACAAGGCTGTAATTTTATAGTGGTAAGTAAAATATATAACTACATGTCTGGCCTGCTACTAGATTAATATTAAGTGTACAACTACATATCCTAATACTCATGTAAGACTTTGAAAAATTTTGTGGCACATTTGCGTAAAATGTGACCACAAAGTTGGAGTCACTCAAAAGAAGTCCCCAAACACTTGTCACCAACTCAATCCTTTCAAGCTGACCACTTGCCCTTCCACCCTAACCACATCATTCTGAGCACAACTGCTCATCCCCTACCTGGAATGTGTCATTTCAGACCTCTCTGCTTGCCTCGCACACCAGGTGTGTCATTTTGAGCCTAACCGCTTGCTGCCTCCCTGTCCATGTCATTTTGGGTATCACCCCTCATCTCTGCCCTTTAACATAGCTCTGAAGGGTTCCACTCATCCTCATCACCGTGTCAAGCCTGAGCACTCGTCTTCCACCTCCACTGTGTCATTTTGAGTGGCACTGCTTGTCCCCCACCTCCAACAGGTCGTGTCAAGCCTGATTACTCACCTGCCACCCTTACCATGTCATTTTGAGTGCAACCACTCATCTCCCACTCCAGCTGTACCATTTTGAGCCCAATTGCTTGCTGCCCTCTCCATGCTGTTTCGAGTGCAACTGCTCACCTCCCATCCTAGCTATGCTGTTTCGAGTTCAATCACTTGCTGCCCTCCCTCTCTATGTTGTTTTGAGTGCAACTGCATGTTGCCAACCTGTTCACCTGTGGATAAATAGAAAATAAGTAAATTCCAAGAGCAAAGAGTGGTGTATATACAGTGGCAGTGTGTGTATCAAGTGTGTGCAAGTGTGGATAAGTAGAAATTAAGTAAATTCCAAGAGCAAAAAGTGGTGTATAAGTCAGATCCAAGAGAATGAGTGGCCTTGAGTGACTTGTGCAGCCTTGCACCTCAATGTGACAAAGTGCCAAAAAAGTGCCAAAAAAGTGTGAATAAGGTTGGACAAGGCTGTGAACAAATTACTGATGTTATGATAATGGAGGCTATCCTCATATCCATTTCACTACAGTCCAGGTGTTTGTGCACAGCAGTCACTGTATAGGTAATGAAGTCAATAAGAATAGGCAGGTGCTACTGGCCATGGCACGAATCTGTTGCATGTTACGACAGCCATGGGTAGCAACTGGCGTAGGCTCAGGGAAGTCAAAGAGACAATGGTTCTGAAGATGAGGGGTTGGAGGATAAGGGACCTGAGGACTAGGGAGCAAAGAATGAGGGGTCCAAGGGATCCAAGGATGAGGGGACAGAGGATGAGGGACCCAAGGATGAGGAGATGGCGGTACAGAGCCAAGGAGGTGATGGTAGAGAACCACGGGGTGACGATGGAGATGAGGAGGTGGTGGTACAGAGCCAAGAGGCAATGGTGGAGACAGAGGGGCTGTGGCACAGAGCCATGAGACAATGGCGGAGATGAGGTGATGGTGCAGATCCACAAAGGGATGGTGGAGACGAGGGGGCTACGGCATAGAGCCACGAGATGGATGGTGGGACGATGGACTGGAGGGTCAACAGACTGGAGGGTCAGCGGACTGGATTGCGCAGCATAAGATCTGAGAGGTACAGGGGAGGTCTAGGTGCGTATTGAGGGAAGACTGAGCAGGTCTATGTTAGGGTTCTAGGAATGTCTGAGAAGGAACTATATACTATGAGGCACGGTTAAGGGTAGGCATAGAAGCACGGTTAAGGGTGGGCAAAGAAGCGTTGCTGACAAAGGATTATAGAAGGCGATGGAATATGAAAGAAGGGGTGATGACGAAGCAAGTAGAGCATGACGTAATGGGGGTGAGTCATCATGGAAGAAGGAAGGGGTGATGATGAAGCAAGTGGAGTATGACATAATGGGGGTGAGTTATCATGGAAGAAAAGGGATAAGTCCAAGAAAGGGCTTAGCTAAGTCAAAGAAAAGGGAAAGAAAAGGGTGTATTGTAACATTACCCCCTGTCTATGGTGAGTGTCCCGTCACTCATCCTTCAAAAGCAGAAATCTAGTTCAATGGGTCCTCTGGCCAGGTTAGACAAGGCGTCATCGTCATTGTCAGCGTAAGAGTTGGATCCAGCGAGGTAGAAGCCAGGAGCGAATCATGAGGGAGGACTCGATGGACAGGGATGACTTGTGTGGGTAAAGGAGCAGGGGAATATCCTGGGGAGGACATAGGGCCAGGAAAGGTGGACCATCCTGATTCAGCGACTATGGGGGACAGGTCATTTTTGACCAGAGGAGCAGGGTTGGTAACTGAAGTAGATCCTAAAGATGATCGAGAAGAGACTGAGGAGGATGCGGAAGCAGACAGGGCCTGGGTGAGAGTGCGAGGGCAGTTAGGGCAATGATTCTGATAATAGCCAAGGGCCCATCAGTGGCATCTGGGGCATTCAGGGAGAAGACAGTCTCGTTTCATGTGACTAGACATTGGCAGAGGTGACAGGTGTCAACATGGAAAGGATAGGATCATCTTGTGTTCGCACAAGTTCCGCAATAGTGCAGGTGTGGATGGCAGGAGATGGAAAAGGAGTCAGTTGTCTGGCTTGGACAGGGCAGATGGATCTGGAGGAGGAGGAGGAGTTTATGGGTCAAGGCATGAGAGGATGGTCTAGGGATAGGGGGAGGTACTGGGAATGGAGTGGGGACATGAGAGGGGACAGTGGTATGATTACAATCGGTGTGAAGAGCAAAGTTAATGTCAAATGGATAAGTCAAGTGTGCCCAACTGTATGAGGGCAGAGAGGAGGAGGGAGATAAGCTCATTGACATTGATACATGTGAGACGATTGGCAGCAGAGAGGTGAGCATCAGCGGGTAGATTGTTCGGCATATGGGAATGGTGGACAAATTGGTGAAGGGAGATGGCATGGTAGAATGCCTGATGGAGGAAGTCTAGAGGAGAATGGGCAAGGATGTGGTTATGACTGGCGAGGGGGCGTGGAAGAGGTAACGTCCAAAGTCGGTTGTGCAAGAGCAGAGGTGGAGGATCAGTGGTACAATGAGGAGAGTTTAAAGGGAAAATCTTTGTCCAGAAACCATTTCATGGTGGCGACAAGGGTAGGTAAGAGGTTGCGAGGACAAGGTCAGGGAAAGAGGACAACTGGGGGGAGCTGGGATGACACAGTCCTGGAAAGGGTGGACCATCTAGGGTTTATAGGGGTGGATGCGACATCGTCAGCATTGGGATTAGCTGCAATAGCGAGTGAAGATGGTGTGGAAGATCCGAGGGAGATGCTACCAGATGTTGTGGAGGTGGGTGTACAAGAGGGGAAACAACAGATGAAGAACAGGGGAACTAGGGTATAGTTGATGTGATTAAGACGATGACCCAGGTAGTAGGCATCACAGTAATGGGGCGACTAGTGTCAAGGATGGGGTCGAGTTAGAGATGCATGTTTTCAGCGATGGTCAGGGCAAGTTGTTTTTTGGCATCAGAGATAGGACAGGGAATGAGGATGAGGAGGAGGACAGAGCCATTAGAGGGTGACAAGAAGGACTGTCTGAGAAAGTGGTCGAGGAGGGGGAAGGGACAGAGGCGGCAGGGTGTCAGGGATGAGGTGGAGCTGGGTAGGTACGTGGGATGTGAGAGCAAGGGGGTTAAGATCGTTGTGGGGGGCATCAAGAATGTCTGTGGACAAGTTGAGCTAAGTGAGTGCAATGCAAAGGACACTGATCAATATGTTCTGTGTCATTGCGGGAGAGGCAGGTGGTGGTAGCAAGGTGGGAGTCTCTCGGGTAATCATCAGAGTATTTTATGTACAGATGGAGGGAGGTGGTGGAGTTCAGAGTGCAGAAGAGGATATCAAGGGACGAGTTGATTTCTGATTGGTTTTTAATGGACAAGGATGGGCTGTGACCTGCAAGGAGGGATAGATCAACTTCTAGGTCAGGGTCGTTCTAATGAGTAGAGCGTCGGAGGGCGTTCATAGGACTGGGGAAGCAACTTCTAAAGGAATGATGAATATTCAGTGTGGTCAAGGGAATCCAGAGGCTGGGATGTCAAGGGTGCAATGTGGGGACAGGGCTGACAGGACCAGTCAAGGAGGTGCAGCGTCAAGAGTGGTTCATTTCTCAAATAAGTGGGAGTTCTGGTGGACGTTGTGAGGTGGGGATCATCCAGGAGGGTGGTGAATCATTGGAGATCAGGGGATCAGTGACGGAGGAGTTCGAGGGTCGAGGGTAGGAATTATGTCTAGGGGCCGTTCTAGGGTGTTGTCCTCAGACGTACAGTGTACGTGATGTTAGTAGAAGAGCGGGAGGTGCAGGCGGAGGGAGTTTGAAGATTATTCAAGTGAGCATAGATGGATGTCGGAGAGGTATTCAGTCCTAGGTGCAAGGGGGCACTCATGAAGAGGCCGCACACCTTGTTGTTTAGTCAGTGGTGGGCGTGGATGGTGTCAGTGGAGAAAGGGTAAGTCAAGTTCACAGCTTCTTGGGAGGAGGGCTTTGGTGAAAGTACTTTATAGGTGTGGAGGAGGATCTCGGCATGTCCTAAATCAGATTCAGGGACCTAGGAGTCTTCTTTGGCTGTGTATTCCTTCCATTGGATCAAGAAGGAGTGGAGAGAAAGGGGAAACCAAGGTGGTGCAGGAGCTTATCTATTTCCAATTCTTTGTCATAGATAAGGTCAGGAGGTTTTGGATAATTCAGGCAGTGGACAGGGTTTTCATGATAGGGCAACAGGAGGGAGGCGTGGAACATGGGGTAAATCCCCCATGTCTGTGGGAGTTGGAGTCTTATGTGAATGTATTGGTGACGGCAGTTTTGGCATCAAAGGGTTTGGGAACGTCAGGGTGCAGTTCAGCAGGTTTCAAGGGAAATGGTTGGTGGGCAGGGGTTAACAATTGTTTTCAAGGGTTTCTGTTGTTCTATGGGCCAGTCCATCAATCATGGACATGGAAATCACTCGCTCAGATAGAGCATCAAGGGTTTTGAGGGAGTAGTTCAATGTTTCCAGAGGGATTCCATGTCAGTGGAGACCTGAGGGTGGTTGTTTTCTTCAAGGATCAGTGATGTCTGGGTGGTGACATTCATCTTGTGGGGGTGACAAGAGTTTCAAGGGTTTGAGGTTTCTGGAGGGGTTCGTGGAGGCAGAAGGTGGTGATGAGAGTTTATAGATTTCAATGGTTTTGAGGGGATAGTTCAATGGGCATCCATCCTTTGGTGGGAATGATGAGGTTCAGTGATTCATGGGGTTTTGTTTCTGTGGGCATCCATCCCATAGTAGGGACGATGAGGGTTCATAGGTTTCAATGGTCCTGTGGATCAGTCCAATAAATGTGGACTTGGGATCATTTGCTCAATAGAGCAATGAGGGTTTCAAGGGTTCGATGGGGGTTCCTATCCAACAAATGTGGATATGGGGAATCATTCATCCAATAGGGCAATGAGGGTTTCAAGGGTTCAATGGGGGTTCCTATCCAACAAACGTGGATATGGGGAATTGTTTGTCCAATAGGGTAATGAGGGTTTCAAGGGGGTTTCCATCCAGCGGTTGCAGATTCGTGGTTCAATGGTTTGACAAGGTGTCAGTTAGACAGCAGTGATGAGGGGTAGCAAGATATAGCTCCAGGAGTCAAAGGTTCTGGGGTTTTGAGTGGACAGTTCATAGATTTGTGGACTTTGGTGGTTCAAAGGTTCAGAGAGACATTCACTCTAATAAGAGTGACGAGGGAGATGACTGAAGGGATTCAGTGGGTTCAGTGGAGGACCAAGGGCACTAGTGGTTCCGGGTATGGTAGTTTCAATCTAACTAGTGCAGACACATGGTTCAATGGTTTCTGGGATTGTCTACTTGATAAGAGCATCAAAGTCAGTGACCAAAGGAGGTCGACAAGTCTCATGGATTTGTGGGGAAATGCGTAAAATGAGGGAGCAGTCAGTCAATCAGATGGAATGGTCATGGAGAGCCAAGGTCATCAGTGATCTCAGTGTTTCAATGGTGTGGTGGCATCCATCCTGCCAAGTGAGTTGATGGATCGTTGGTAAAGATGAGGAGTCCAGTGTGGGTTTGTCTAGTAAGGAGTCGACAGAGGGTTTGTCTAGTAAGGAGTCGACAGAGGGTTTGTCTAGTAAGGAGTCGACAGAGGGTTTGTCTAGTAAGGAGTCGACAGAGGGTTTATGGCAATGGTGGACAGCAGTGGAGGTTAGACGGGATCAATGGTTGCAAGGGCAATGGTCCAGTGTGTCTATTCTGCAAAGGGAATGGTATCTCGGGTAATCAGCTAGGGACCATGGTGGTAGATGTCAGTGGGGGCCATGGGTTCAAAGAGGATGATGGTTCAATGGGTGTGTTTGTTCCTCAGAGGAAATCCAGTGGAAGGGTCAGGGTGTTCTGTGTGGTATGTCCATCCTGTAGAGGATGCTATGGAGAGTCTGGGGAGTTCGACCAGAAGGGGTCGACATGGTGTGGGACATCTATTCTACCCAAGGACATTGAGGTGGAACAGAGTTGGGGCAGGGGAACAAGGGATGAGGGATGCCAATAGGTGGCCACAGGTGGGGAGTCGAGGGTGATCAGAAGAGGCTAGAAATCTAGGAGGGAGAGGTCGACTGTTTGATGGGAGCATCACTAGTGTGTTCTTCAGTGAGAAGGGTTCAGCCATTCATGAAGAATGCCTCAGGACAATGGGGATGGGATCTGGTCGGATGAGGACTCAGAAGCGAAGACTGGGTCTGGCCTTTCAAAGGCACAGAGGCAAGGGTAGGGCCAGGTCTAATGAGGACACAGGAGCGGAGGTGGAGTGTGGGCAGCGTTGAATCTTATGGGGTTCAAGAGGGCATAGGACTTTCTACTATACTACTGAGAAGTCACTACCAACTTGCTTATGTTTGTTGCCTCAGAGGGTACCTTGACAAGTGCAGGTCTCTGGGATAGAATGCCACAAAGTCTCAGTAGATCGTCACCAGCAGGGTTTCGTTAGTCTGATGAGGGCACCACAAGTTGCGATCAAGGGGGTTTGGCAAGTGAGGATGTGATTCAGCGTTGACTAGGTAGATGTCAATGGGTTGAGAGTTTTCATGGTGGGGTCAGTGGGCAGGGTCGAGGAGTTCTCAGGGTGTGACAGAGTTTTCAGTGGGGTTAATGAGTGTGGATGGGGGGTCTACTTGATGGTAGCCTTTCTAGTGGGAAACATAGACCTTTTGTTACAACAGCCACGGGTAGCGACTGGTGTAGGCTCAGGGAAGTCAAAGAGACAATGGTTCTGAAGACAAGGGGTTGGAGGACAAGGGACCTGAGGACTAGGGAGCAAAGAACAAGGGGTCCAGGGGATCCAAGGATGAGGGGACAGAGGACAAGGGACCCAAGGACGAGGAGACGGCGGTACAGAGCTAAGGGGGTGATGGTAGAGAACCACAGGGTGATGATGGAGATGAGGAGGTGGTGGCACAGAGCCACGAGACAACAGCGGAGATGAGGTGATGGCACAGATCCACAAAGGGATGGTGGAGATGAGGGGGCTACGGCATAGAGCCACGAGATGGATGGTGGGACAACAGACTGGAGGGTCAATGGACTGGAGGGTCAGTGGACTGGATTGCACAGCATAAGATCTGAGAGGTACAGGGGAGGTCTAGGTGCGTATCGAGGGAAGACTGAGCAGGTCTATGTTAGGGTTCTAGGAATGTCCGAGAAGGAACTATATACTATGAGGCATGGTTAAGGGTAGGCAAAGAAGCATTGCTGACAAAGAATTATAGAAGGCGATGGAATATGAAAGAAGGGGCGATGACGAAGCAAGTGGAGCATGATGTAATGGGGGTGAGTCATCATGGAAGAAGGAAGAGGCAATGATGAAGCAAGTGGAGTATGACGTAATGGGGGTGAGTCATTGCAGAAGAAAAGGGATAAGTCCAAGAAAGGGCTTAGCTAAGTCAAAGAAAAGGGAAAGAAAAGGGCATATCGTAACATTGCATGCTTGAGCAGATTGTCGACAAACTGGTCGAATATTAAAAACATTTCAACCAGCAGGCTGTTGAACCAGGTTATGAGCAACGAGCAATGGATTTTCCTTGCTGTGTACCATTTTGTTGGTCAAAATGTGGTCTAAAAATGTCAGACATAAAATACATGCCAAAAAACAAACTTGAAGAAATGGACAAAGAAAGAGGAGCTGCTCTTTACATGACAAGCTATGAGAAAGGAACTAAGAATGAGCCCAGCTCTTCCACAATCAAGAAAGGGAAGTAATGTGGTGAACACACCTCCAACCAGGAACAGTGTTTTAGTGACGAGCCCTGCTACACCTATTCCAGCTGCCTGGAGCCATGAAAACCAGTTACCAGCTTCCACTGCAGCACCCCAAAATCCCTTTGCATCCAAGTAGCAGCCAAACCTACAGTGTCAAGTTGAGCTGTGGGTGTCTGGTCTTGGTTTTCAATGCACTTTTAATGGGACCAGCAGGTCCAAAGCCAAAGATATCTAGGAAATGTCAAAGTATCCATGATTCTGGAATGAGCAGGGTGGCAATGCTAAATGCAAGAGCGGAAAGAAGTTGGGGGTGCTGTTCGTTGATATCACCTATGCATACATAAAATTTAGCTACCTTTATGGCAGCATAAAAGGCAAGATTGACATACTGATTGCAATGATAAGCACCTCCACCTGTGATGTCAAAGTGAGTAGGTTAGCAACCTCTTCCTTGATCCCATAGTGGGTGGCAAGCTTTATGAGCGCCTGCACAGTGTCCAGGACCTTGTTGACCATTTCTGGCCTTTCAGCATGACCAGGCACCTTGTTGGAGTGAGTAATTTTCTTCAGATCATTAACTATGCCCATAAAATGCCATCCAGTCCCCACTGAGCACATCAAAGGTGACCTGGTTAGCATCCAGAGCCTCTTTGATGTCATTACGAAAGTTGGCTATGGCACTGGCAATGTGATTTATAGCAGATATAATGTCAGTGAATTTAGTAGACTTGAAGTATGTGGTGGCAGCTTGTAGCAGGTGGTGAACATAATGTAACTCTTGCACTGTTTTCTCAGATTTCTTTGCTGTTTCCAAAAATTCAGAAGGCAATAGCTCAGATTCCACCAAATCCTGGACTACACCAGTTATGCAAAGAGCTGGTGGGAGGTACACATCTATGAATCCAGTAAATATTGAGATTGGGGCAGGAAATGAAAGAGAACTAAGAGTAGGCTTACTTTGAATGCCTTTAAGGATATGGGAGGGGCTAAGGAACACTGCATGAATGTCAGTGCACCTTCTTGATCGAGAGAACTCAGTACTCACATGCCTGTGGAAACTACTGAACCAACCCTTCATCATCATGGTTCCTCCTGTTCACCTCCATGCCCATACTTGTACTGCTCCCACCCACCTAGGGTGGGGAAAGCAAGGATGATAAGAGGATCTCACTAATCCACATGACTACAGCTGTTACAATAGCCATGGGTAGTGACTGACATAGGCTTAGGGAAGGTCCAAAGGGATGGAGGACGGAGGACAAGGGGATGGAGGACAAGGGGACAGAGGACAAGGGGATGGAGGACAAGAGGACAGAGAATGAGGGAATAGAAGACAAGAGGATGGATGACAAAGAGACTGAGGATCCAAGGACAAGGAAACAGGGGGATGGAGGATCCAAGGACAAGGGGATGATAGCACAGAGTCACAAGGGGGTGATGACATGAAGCCACAAGGGGATGATGGAGAAGAGGATCTGAGGCAAGAGGACAGAGGACAAGGAGATGGTGGAGATGAGAGGCGATGGCATGGAGCCATGAGGCAACTGCAGAGAGATGGAGGTGATGGCAGAGACAAAGGGAATGATGGCACTGAGCCATAAGGTGATGATGGAGACTAGGGGGTGATGGCCTAGAGCCACAGAGTGATAGCGGCGATGAGGATGAGGAGGCAGTGGCATAGAGCTACAAGATGACACTGGAGATGAGGAGGGAATAGCATAGAGCCACAAGATGACACTGGAGACAAGGGGATGACAGCGTGGGGCCATGAGGCAATGGCAGAGATGAGGGGGCAATGGCATAGAGCCATGAGGTGACAGTGGAGATGAGGGGGTGTCAGTCATGGAGACAAGGAGATGTCGGCATAGAGCCTCAGGGTGACATCAGAGGGGTAGCAGATGGGAAGGACGGCAGACAGGAGGGACAATGGACAGGAGGGACAGTGACAGGAGGGACAGCAAGCTAGTCAAGGGAATGGGACTAGAAGGTTCAACAGTGAGGGCGAGGGTATCAATGATAGACTGAATTGCACAGTGCAAGGTCTAGGAGATATAAGGGGAGGTCTAGGTGCGTATCAAGGGAGGACTGAGCAGGTCTATGTTAGAGTTCTAGGAGTGTCCAAGAAGGGACTATTGACTATGAGGCATGGTTAAGGGCAGGCATAGAAGTGCAGTTAAGGGTAGGCAGAGAAGCATTGCTAACAAAGGATCATAGAAGATGATGGAATATGAAAGAAGGCGATGATGAAGCAAGTGGAACATGATAGAACATGAGGGAACAATGGTGAGTCATCGCGGATGAAAGCAATAAGTCCAGATAAGGGTTAGCTAAGGAAAAGGATAGGGGCAAATCAAAGGATAGGGGTAAATGATAACAGCAGCAAGAAAAATACATTCCTTTGTGGGAAATGTACAGTGTGAAGCTCCTCCCAATTTCAGTTGGCAAAGATCACCAGAAAAGTCTGGATGAAGCCAGCAAGGAGCCAATACAGGTAGTACAACAAAATTCATTATAGAACCATGACACATGGACCACCCAGTGAAGGGGTGGCTCCATCAATTTTGTACTTACACTTTAATATCTGTAGAATGGGAAGGCAGATGAAGCCAACTAAGCAAGTGAACCTGAGGTTTCTGAATCTATGAGAGTGTGGTTTGCTTCCAGGGACCCAAATGTATTCTACAGCTGGCTAGAAAGGTAGGAAAGGTAACAGCAACATATAAGTCATGAGAGACAAAAATGAAAGGGATGCAGAAATAGCAATCGACACTTTGGCCTGAGGATCTCAACCCATGTACAGTTTCATGCAAATTGGTATCTTGCACCCTGTCTCACTGGCTACTCATGGCCTTGGACTAATAGCATGAGTTATTTCAATCTTTGTCTGCAGGCCATCATGCAGCTCAATGACAAAGTTTCTGATGAGTACAGACAAGACAATCTGCCAATGTCTGAACTTCAGTGCCTGATATGATTGAGTGTCTGGAACCTCAAACTATGACTTGCCTTGAACTCAAAAATTAAGAAATATTTCCCAAGGCATGCCCTGGGACCCTCCCCAAAAGAGAGCAAATGATGATGACCTTGTATTTCTTTGGCTGTTGCTGGAATTTTGTCATTGCCATGCTTGTCTTTGAGCCATCAGCTGGATTTAAAAACCTTGGCATCTTCATCAGCAAACACAGGGGTAACTGTCCAGTGCCCATAGTGCCCATAGTGCTCATAGTGAGGGTCCAACTGGATAGTACTATGATAGTACTATGATATACTATGAGTATATTTAATACTATAAGAAACTATGAGACTATGGACAGACTATGGATAGGCTATGACAGACTATGACAGCACTATGACAGCACTATGATAACTATAACAATAGTGGAAAATATATAGTGATCAAAATATATAATTTACATGTTACTAGATCTTGTAGATTACATACTATATGATTAGTATACTTAGTCCAATTTAAGGTTAATATAATACAACTACACTACACTATTTCTCTATCAAGTGTCTTGACATAAGTTATAGTCCCCAACCATAACAGTGGTTAAACACCAATGTGCTTAACAATGTATATTAGACAACACATAACACATTCCTAATATCATGATCATAGATGAGTATTCATCATATGATGTATATAACCCATTATCCATACTACCAGTCAGATTTGTTCAATCACTACACTTCTTGTACACTGTTGACTACAATTTGGTACACTTTTGTACGCTTTTTTACTACACTTTTTGATCTGCTTTTGGTACACTGTCTCTACACTTGTGTTATATGTAATATGCCTACACTTTTCCTACACTTTCCTATACTTTTGGCATATCCCAGATTTTTGTTAAGTCCAACTCTGGGCTTCCGAATCAACTCCAAACATATTCCGACCTTTTCTCCTTTCTCACCTTCTGGACTTGTTCTCCACTTTCCTCCAATTTTAACTCTGTTCCTATTATTCATTTCATATGACATTCATCATTGCTAACAAACTTCAAATCTGTGTCTCATTTAGTAGCACAGCTCCGGGCATACTTACCTCCCTCACAGTGCAGGGATATTCACTTCCAACTTCCGTGTAGTTAGTCATTCAGACCTGATTCCTCCATATATAAACCTCCGTACTTTGTCTCTAGTACTTCAGTTCAAATATCAATTTAATCACTTCCTTTGAGTCACTCTCAATTCTTACTCTCATTCTCCTCTGAAATACGAGGTCCTTAGGGAACTGGCAAGGGCGTGACACATAAGTCCTGTGCTGATGACCTCATCCCTCCATCTACCTCTGACCCTTTGCACTCACACATCTCTTGTTATGACTGCCTCGGGTAGAGACAGAAGTAGACTTTCGAGGAGTAGAGCAAAGCGTCAATGGTTTGTGCGGGATGAGGTCAAAGGTTCAAAGGATAAGCCTAACAACCGTAGGCTTAGATCTAGGGTTCAAGGGATGTCCACTCTGAGGGGAGTGATGGAGGAGTGGACAAGCACTACTATTCAAGGTAGGTGAAAGTAGGTCAAGCTTAAGAGAATACATGAGGTGAAAGCAATGACTAAATACTGGAACAAGAGAATTAAGGGCAGGCATAGAAGTGTGATGACAAAGCATAAAAGAATATGATGGAACATGATGAAAGGAGGCGATGATGAAGCAAGTGGAGTAAGATATAATGGGAGTGAGTCATTACAGAAGAAAAGAGATAAGTCCATGAAAGGGCTTAGCTAAGTCAAGGAAAAAGAGAAGAAAAGGGCATATCGTAACATTACCCCCAGTTTATGGTGAGTGTCCCATCACTCATCAGTCAAAAGTAGAACTCCCATCCAACGGGTTCACTGGTCAGGTTAGACATGGCGTTGTCATCATAGTCATTGTAGGAGTTGGACTCCTTGAGGGAGAAGCTGGGGGACAGAGTATGAGTCGTAAGAGAGGACTTGGTGGATAAGGACGACTGTGTGGGCAAAGGAGTGGGGGAATAACCCAGGGAGGAGATTGGACCAGGGAAGGTGGACCATCCGGGTTCTGCGACTACAGAGGAGAGGTCATCTTCGACCGGAGGAGTGGGGTTGGTAGCCAGAGTAGATCCTAACGATGACTGAGAAGAGACAGAGGAGGAAGCCAAAGTGGAAGGGGGTCGGGTGTGAGTACAAGGGCGGCTAGGGCATTGGTTCTGATAGTGGCCTAGGGCCCATCAGTGGCATCTGGGGCATTCATAGAGATGACAGTCTCGTTTCATGTGACTCAAGCGGTGGCAGAGGTGACAAGTGTTGCCATAGTGAGGGTGAGACATAGGGAGAATAGGATTGTCCTGTGTTCGCATGAGGTCTGCAATAGTGTGGGTCCGGAGGGGAGGAGAAGGACCAGGAGTCTGGCATCTGGCTTGAATAAAGTGGATGGACCCAGAAGAGGAGGAACTATGGGTTGAGGCATGAGAGGATGGTCTAGGGATTGGGGGAGGTACAGGGAGCAGAGTGGGGACACAAGAGGAGACAGTGGTATAGTTACGATCGGTGTGAAGGGTGGAGTCAATGTCAATGGATAAATCAAGCATTCCTAACTGAATGAGAGTGGAAAGGAGAAGGGAGACGAGTTCATCCACATTGATATGTGCAAGACGATTGGTGGCAGAGAGGTGAGCATTGGCAGGATGGTTGTTACTGTAGGTGTATGGGAATACTGGACAAACCTGCACAAGGAGATGGCATGGTTGAATGTCTGAAGAAGGAAGTCCAATGGGGAGTGGAGGTCAAGGTGTTGTTCAGTGATGAGGGAGAGGTGGGAGTTGGTGAGGAGTAGTTCCATGATGTCCAGGTTGTCAGGAATGTGTTCAAGGGTGTGGCGGGCAGCGGAAGGGAGAGTGATGGAGGGGATGCGCAATTGGATGGCCATGGTATGGGTAGGAAGTATGTTAAGTGCGGGCATTGTGGGAAAAAGTCCTGGGGTGTGCCCGCTTATAAGTGTTGAGGAGAGTCTTGGCATGGTCCAAATTGGATTCTGGAACCCATGAATCTTCTTCGGCTGTGTATTTTTTCCATCGGATCAAGAAGGAGCAGTGTTTCAATGTTCCATGGTGGCGTAGGATCTTTTCTATTTCAAATTCTTCTTCACTGTTAATGAGGTCAGGTGGAGGTTTCAGATGGTTTGGGCCATGAACAGAGTTTTTGCAATAGGGAGATAAGAGTGAAGCATGAAACATGGGATGGATCTTCCATGTTTGCGGGAGTCGGAGTCTATAAGATAAGGGGGATAGGATGTCTATGATGGTGAAAGGGCCTTCTCTTTTAGGAGCGAATTTTAGAGATGAGAGATCTCATCTCAGGTTGTGGGCTTCTAACCAAACCTTTTCTCCTTTCTGGAAGGGTTTGAACTTGGAACGGATGTGGAAGGCCATCATTTGGTGAGCGAGTTCATGGGCTGCTAGGGCTTCATCTCTGGCTGCAGAAAGAGCTTTGAGTCGAGCTTCTATGGTGGGAATGGAGGATTCAGGGAGGATGGAAGGTAGGGCACGGGGTTCGTATCCTAGCATTAGGTCAAAAGGGATCTTGCCGGTGACAGAGTGGGGGCGATGATTGTGTGCAAATTCAGCATGAGTAATGGAGTCGGCCCATGAGGTGGTGTGTGATCTGCAGTAAATCCACAGGAATGTTTCAATCTCTTGATTTACTCATTCTGTTTCACCATCGGATTGAGGGTGGTATGTAGTGGAGAGGGAGAGGTCGTAGTTTAGGAGTCGTCTGAGTTCTCTGGTGAAGGAGGAGGCGAACTGGGGTCCTCGGTCGGAAATGACCTTGGTATATAATCTGAATCATTTGTAGACTTTGTGAAAGAAAAGAGAGGCAATGCCTTTGGTGGTGATGGTTTTCTTGGTGGGGCAAAGGATTACCCCCTTAGTAAGGCTGTGGTCCACCACGACCAGAAGAGAATCAAATCTGAAGGATTCCAGGAGATCCATGATTAGGTCGCAAGAGACCTGCTGAAAGGGGCAAGAAGTGATGGACTTGATCGGAGAGAGAGGGGGGCATGTAGGGTGTGTGTTAACTTTGTTGGCTTGGCAAATTGCGCAGCCTTCTATGTACTGTCAGATGAACTGGGGAAGACTGGGCCACCAGTACTCTGCAGAGACGAGTTGGCGAGTTTTCATAAAGCCGGGATGACTGGCAGTTTCGTGATCATGACAGCGACGGAGGATATCACGTCAGAGGTCATCAGATGGGGGAACATAGATGCAATCCTGATATGTTAGGACGCCATCATGGAGTTGCCAGTCAGCAAGGCGAGAGCGGAAGGGAGGAGGGATGTCTTCATTGATGGCTTGGAGAGCAGTGATGAGGAAAGGGTCGTCCTTAGAGTACTGTTGGATGTGATTGTGCATGGTGGCGTTGATGACACAGACAAAAAGGGAGGGGGGCAATAAAGTGGTTCCTTCGTTATCTAAGTCTGAAGTAAGGAGATGGTTGGGTCGATGGGACAGGGCATCAGGGCTGGAGAGGAGGGATCCGGGAACATGGATCATTTTTAGGTCAAAGTCTGCAAGGTCAAGGAGCCAGCAGGCTTGGCGGCAGTTGAGGTTTTGGGGTTGTCAGAAGTACGTGAGGTTCTTGTGGTCTGTGAAAGTTTGGACAGGGAAAGGAGATCCTTGGAGATAGTGTCGCCATGCTTTGAGGGCGCAGAGGATGGTGAGGAGTTCTCTATTGTAGATATTGCAATTCCGTTCTGCTGGGGAGAATGACTGAGAGAGGTAGGAATAGGGGTGCCATTCGCCATTGGTATCTGCTTGGAGGAGGATTCCGCCAGAGGTAAACTTGGAGGCGTCAGTAGCGATGGCAAAGGGAGTGTTTGGGTCGGGGAGATGGAGGACGGGTTTGCTAAGAAAGAGTTTCTTTAAGGTGTCAAATGCGTTTTGACAGGAAGTAGACCAGTGCCATTGTTGGTTTTGCTTCATGAGATCTATGAGGGGGCAGGCAACAGTGGAGTAATTCGCGATAAACCTTCGGTAGAAGTTGGCAAATCCAAGGAAGGATCGGACTTGTTTCACAGAGGTGGGGACAGGCCAGACGGCAATGCCATCTAACTTGATGGAGTCCATTTCGAGGGTGCCTGGTTTGACAATCATTCTGAGGTATTCGACTTCTGTGGAGGCGAACTTGCACTTTTCTAGTCACAAGTGGAGGGCTAGTTCTTTCATGCGTTTGAGGACGTGTTTGGTATGTTCGGTGTGAGTGGCTTCGTCAGGGGATGCAATGAGGAGGTCGTCCATGTAAATTACGAGCCACCCTTCGGCGATCATGTCGCGGAAGGAGTTGTTCATGAACCGTTGGAAAGTGGCGGGAGAGTTAGTCATTCTGAAGAACATGACCATGGGTTCAAAGAGTCCCTTATGAGTGAGGAATGCACTTTTCCATTGGTGACCATCTTTGATGTGGATGTTGTTATAGCCCCAGCGAACGTTGAACTTGGTGAAGACTTTGGCATCTTTGAGTTTATCGATAAGATCGCCAATAAGGGGAAGTGGATATGCGTCGCGGATGGTTTCTTGGTTTAGTTGTCAGTAGTCCTGGCAAGGACGGAGTTTTCCATCCTTCTTCTTTACAAAGAAGAAGGGGGCAGCTTGTGGGGATTTAGAGGGGCAGATCTTTCCGCAGGCAAGGTTTTCTTCTAGGCACTTTTCGGTTGCTTCCCTTCCGTCAGGGGAAAGGGGGTAGAGCTTCCCAATCTTTGGCTTGTATGACTCTTTGAGATTAATCTCATGGTCATAGGGTCTCAAGGGGGGTAGTTGTCCAGGGCCAGGTTCTTCAAATATGGATGCAAACTGAGTGTATTCCGGTGTGAGAGTGGCTTTTGGTTTTGCTGCCTCTGCAGCCATGGCAAGTTCCGTGGTATGAGTGAGTTTAGCTATAGTGGAGGCGGGGATAATGCGACCGTTGCATTTTACAAAGTGGCTGACGGACTTGGATCCAACATGAATGACACGGTGAAGGGCGTAGTTCTGAGTAGCTCAATGGTTAAACCATTCTTCAGTTTTGGCGTCGAGGTATTCATAGAGATGGGAATCCACCTCAGGGGTGACATGGACATGTTTTGGGGGAGGGGACGGTCTGACGAACTTCTTTTCATATTGTTCATTGTCAGATGCATACATGGTGTATAGGGTCCAGGACTTGTCAATGGATTTGGAGAGGGAGAGGGTTCGTCGAGACCAGTCAATGACTGGGTTGGCTTTTCGAAGCCACAGGAGGCCGAGAATGATATTTTCTTTGCCACAGTTCATGACGTAGAAGGTTACTTTCTGAGCGATGCCTTCTATGTCTAGGAAGAGGTCTGTTACAATATGCCCTTTTCTTTTCTTTCCTTTGACTTAGCTAAGCCCCCTTGAGGACTTATCTCTCTTCTTCCGCGATGACTCATCCCCATTATGTAGTACTCCACTTGCTTCATCATTGCCTCCTTCCATCTGATTCCATCACATTCTTCTATGATTAGTCACCTAACTTCTATGCCTTCCCTTAATCCTTTCATCCCAGTATATAGTTGCCGCCCCGACCTCATGTATTTCCTTAAGCTTGACCTACTTTCCCCTACCTTGAATAGTAGTGCTTGCCCACTCCTCCATTGCTCCCCTCTGAGTGGACGTCCATTGACCCCTTGATCTAAGTCTACGGTAGTTAGACTTGTCCCTCGAACCTTTGACCTCGTCCCACGCAAACCATTGATGGTTAGCGCTGCTCCTTGAAAGTCTACTTCTGTCTCTATCTGAGGCAGTTGTAACAAAAGGTCAAGCTTTCCCCTCGAATGGCCCTATCATCGGATAGGACATCCACTCATCAAACCCCTCGAACTCGCTGCTCCCTTCTATCTGTCATTCCCCCCATTCGCCACCCCTTTCTTCTGCTGTCCTTCCCGTTCGTCATCCCCATCCCTTGTCCTCCCGGTCCACTATCCCTCCTGTCAGCTACCCCTCCTTCACCTTGTGGCTCTGCGCCACCACCCTCTCATCTCTGCCATCGCCTTATGGCTCTATGCCATCATCCCCCCCTTGTCTACCGCTGTCACCTTGTGGCTCTCTGCCACCACCCCCTCATCTCCACAGTTGCCTTGTGATTCTGCGTCACCACCTCTTGTCCCCGCCACCACTTTGTAACTCTGTGCCACTGCCTCTCGTCTCTACTATCATGCCCTTGTCTCTCCACACCCCAGCCTCATTATCCTCAGTCTCTCGTCCTTAAGTTCCCCATCTTCCATCCCTTCATCCTCTGGTTCCTCCACCTCCAAGGATCTCTCACAATCCCATGCCACCCCTCCCACATCCTCTGACCCCTCGTCCTCTGTCCCCTCAACCTCTGTCCCCTCAACCTCTGGCCCCTTGACCTCTGTCCCCTTGACCTCTGACCCCTCATCCTTTTGTCCTTGGATCTTCTGTCCATTCGACTTTCCCTGAGCTACGCCAGTCACTACCCATGGCTGTCATAACAAAAGGCCCTGTCAAACCCTGAAGAACCCCTCACACTTACAGAAACATTGAATCACGTCCTCACCCATGCTCACCAGACCCCTTGATTGCAATGTGTTGTGCCCTCCCCATCAGACTAACGAAACCCTGCTGGTGACAATCCACTGAGACTTTGTGGCATTCTATCCCAGAGACCTGCGCTTGTCGAGGTACCCTCTGAGGCAAGGAACATAAGCAAGTTGGTAGTGACTTCTCAGTAGTATAGTAGAAAGTCCAATGCCCTCTCAAACCCCATGTGATTCTATGCTGCCCACACCCTGCCCTCGCTCCTGTGTCCTCATTAGACCAGGCCCTACCCTCATCCCTGTGCCTTTAAAGGGCCAGAACCCAGTCTTCACTTCTGAGTCCTCATTAGACCAGACCCTGCTCACACATCCATGGTCCTGCTAGATTGGATCCAACCTCCGAAACTGACACCTTCCTCACCATCCTGAGGCATTCCTTGCAAATGGCTGAACCCTCTTCACCAAAACACCCTAGAGATGCTCCCACCTATGGCCACCTGTTGGCTTCCCTTGTCCCTCATTTTTTCACCCTGACTCTGTTCTACCCCAATGTCCTTGGGTAGGACAGATGTCCTTCACCTTGTCACTTCGTCGACCCTTTCTGGTCGAACTCCCTCTCCCCTGATTCCCCATAGCATCCTGTATGGAATGGACGTACCACACAGAATACTTTGACCCGTCCACCGAATTCCCTTTGTGGAATAAACACACCCATTGAACCATTGAACCATTGTCCCCTTCGGACCCCATGGCCCTCGCTGTCGTCTATCACCACAGTCCCTAGCTGATCACCCAAGACACTGTTCCCTTTGAAGAAAAAGACATATCCACTAGACCACTACCCTCACCACCTTTGATCCTGTCAGACCCCCGCCGCTGTCTACCATCGCCGTAACCCCTCTGTCAGCCCATCCTCCCTACATAAGAAGAGGATGCCTACTTGACTCCCTGCTGCCGCAGAACCCCTTTGACGTCTCTTTAACAAGACAAACTCACACTGAACTCCTCGTCTTTACTGACGATCCATTGATTCACTTGGCAGGATGGATGCCACCACACCGTCGAAACACAGAGACCACCGATGACCTAGGTTCTCCTTGACCATTCCACCTGACTGACCGACTGCTTCCTCATATCACACATATCTCACAGATCCCTAGTCATGAACCTCAACGACCTCCTTGGTCACCCCCCTCATCAACCTCTTCTGGTCACCGACCCCATCACTCTTGATTTCCCTGAAACCTAGAACCACCAAAGTCCATGAATCTATGGACTGTCCACTCAAAACCCCTGAACCTTTGACTCCTGGAGCTATATCTTGCTCACCCCTTGTCACTGCTGCCAAACCAACATCTCATCGAACCATTGAACCACATATCTGCACTCACCAGATGAAAACCCCCTTGAAACCCTAGAAACCTTTGTTGCCCCTTTGGGCGAACGATTACCCAAGTCCATGATTGTTGGACTGATCCACTGAACCATCGAAACCTACGAACCCTCATTGTCCCCACTTTGGGATGGACGCCCACAGAAAACAAAACCCTGCAAATTACCAAACCTCATCGTCCCTACTATGGGATGGATGCCCACTGAAATGAACTCCAATGAATCACCAAACCTCATCGTCCCCACTGTGGGATGGATGCCCATTGAACTACCCCCTCAAAACCATTGAAACCTATGAACTCTCATCGCCACCTTCTACCTCTGTGAACCCCTCCAGAAACCTTGAACCCTCGAAACTCTTGTTACCCCCACAAGATGAATGTCACCACCCTGACATCGCAGATCCTCAAAGAAAACAACCACCATCCTCAGTCTCCACTGACACCCTTATACCCCGACACTGAAAAGTCCACCTCAAAGCTAACAGTCTTTCCACACTTATAAGTACTCTCACCCCAATGCCTTCCCAAGAACCCGAACATGACCTACCCTTCCACCACAAACGCCATCTGCTGCTCCTTCCTCTGACAAACAACAAGGTGTGTGGCCTCTCTGTGAGTGCCCCCTTGTACCTAGGACTGAATACTCCTCCGACATCCATCCACACTCACTCAAATGATCATCTGACCTCCTCTGCCTACACCTCCAACTCTTCTATTAGCACCACATACGCCATTCATCTGAGGACTATGCCCTGGAACGGCCCCTAGACATGATGCTTGCCCTCGACTCTCGAACTCCCCATCACTGACCCCCTGATCTCCAAAGATTTGCCTCCCTCCTGGACTATCTCCACCTTGCAACGTCCACTGGAACTCTCACCAATTTGAGAAATGAACTACTTCTGATGCCACATTTCCTTGACTGGTCCCATTGACCCCATTTCCACATCGCACCCACAATATCCCTGCCTCTAAGACTCCCTTGACCACACCGAACATGTGTCATCCCTGCGACTCACGCTGCACCATAGTCTATGACACTTCCCTGTCAGCTCTGCTTCCTGTCTGAACCCTTGAAAACCCATATCAATTCTCACCACCGCTCTTCTGGCTATCAACAAAGACATTTCCCCCACCTTTCCGCTCCCACCTCCCAGATTGGCAACTCCATGATGGCGTCCTGACTTATCAGGACTGCATCTATGTCCCTCCATCCAATGACCTCTGACGTGACATCCTCCATTGTTGCCATGATCATGAGACTGCTGGCCATCCTGGCTTTATGAAAACTCGCCAGCTCGTCGCCACGGAGTACTGGTGGCCCGGTCTTCCCCAGTTTGTTCGCCAATACGTCAAAGGCTGCACAATTTGCCAAGCCAACAAAGTCAACACGCATCCCACATGTCCCCCTCTGTCCCCAATTAAATCCATCACTTCTCGCCCCTTTCAGCAGATTTCTTGTGATCTGATCACGGATCTCCTGGAATCTTCTGGGTTTGATTCCCTTTTGGTCATGGTGGACCACAACCTGACCAAGGGGGTAATTCTCTGCCCCACCAAGAAAACCATCACTGCTGAAGGCATTGCCTCACTTTTCTTTCACAAAGTCTATAAATGGTTCAGATTATATGACAAGATCATCTCTGACCGAGGACCCCAGTTCGCCTCCTCCTTCGCCAGAGAACTCAGATGACTTCTAAATTACGACCTCTCCCTCTCCACCACATACCACCCACAATCTGATGGTGAAATGGAACAAGTAAATCAAGTCATAGAAATGTACCTGCAGATCTATTGTGGATCACACACCACCTTGTGGGCTGACTCCATCACCCACGCCGAGTTTGCACACAATCATCGCCCCCACTCCATCACCAGCAAAACCCCTTTTTATCTTATGCTCAGATATGAACCCCGTGCCCTACCTTCTGTCCTCCCTGAATCCTCTGTTCCCGCCATAGAAACTCGACTCAAAGCTCTCTCTGCAGCCAGGGATGAAGCCCTGGCAGCCCATGAACTTGCCTGCCAAACGATGGCTTCCTGCGTCCATTCTAAGTTCAAACCCTTCCAGAAAGGAGAGAAGGTTTGGCTAGAAGCCCATAACCTGAAACGTGATCTTTCATCTCCGAAGTTCACACCCAAGAGAGAAGGCCCTTTCACTATCACGGACGTCCTATCTCCCTTATCTTATAAACTCCGACTTCCACAAACGTGGAAAATTCACCCCGTGTTCCATGCTTCTCTCTTATCCCCCTATCACGAAAACTCCATTCATGGCCCAAACCATCCGAAACCCCCACCTGACCTCATTAATGGCAAAGAAGAATTCGAAATAGAAAAGATCTTATGCCACCGAGGAACATCTAAACACCGCTCCTTCTTGATCCGATGGAAAGGATACACTGCCAAAGAAGACTCATGGGTCCCAGAGTCTGATTTGGACCATGCCAAGACTCTCCTCAATGCTTATAGGCAAGCACACCCCAAGACCTTTCCCCGCAGTGCTCGCACTTAGAAAATACTCTCCCTCACAAAGTTCTCCACTCCCATCATGGCCATTCAATCACACACCCCCTGTATTACTCTCCCTCCCACCGCCTGCCATACCATTGAACACATACCTGACAACCTGGACATCATGGAACTGCTTCTCACTGACTCCTGCTTATCCCTCGTCACCGAATGACACCTTGACCTCCACTCCCCATTGGACTTCCTCCTTCAGGCGTTCAACCGCACCATCTCCCTATGCTGGTTTGTCCAGTACTCCCATACACCTAACAACCATCCTGCCGATGCTCATCTCTCCACCACCAATCATCTCGCACATATCAATGCAGACGAACTCATCTCCCTTCTCCTTTCCGCTCTCATCCAGTTAGGCATGCTTGATCTATCCATTGACATTGACTCCGCCCTTTGTACCAATCGTAACTACACCGTTGTCCCCTCTCGTGTCCCCACTCTGCTCCCTGTACCTCCTCCCGTCCCTAGACCATCCTCTCATGCCTCGATCCACAGTTCCTCCCGTCCCTAGACCATCCTCTCATGCCTCGACCCACAGTTCCTCCTCTTCCAGGTCCATCTGCCTTGTCCAAGCCAGATGCCAGACTCCTGGTCCTTCTCCCCCCCTCCACACCCACACTATCACAGACCTCATGCGAACACAGGACAATCCTATCCTTCCCATGTCTCACCCTTGCTATGGCGACACTTGTCACCTCTGCCACTGCTTGAGTCACATGAAGAGAGACTGCCATCTTTATGAGTGCCCCAGATGCCACCAATGGGCCCCAGGCCACTATCAAAACCAATGTCCTAGCTGCCCTTGTACTTGCACCTGACCCCCTTCCACTTCGGCTTCCTCCTCTGTCTCTTCCCAATTGTCTTTGGGATCTACTCTGGCTACAAACCCTGCTCCTCTGGTCGAGGATGACCTCTCCTCTGTCATCGCAGAACCTGGATGGTCCACCTTCCCTGGCCCTATCTCTTCCCCAGGTTACTCCCCTGTTCCCTTGCCTACACAGTCATCCCTGTCCACTGAGTCCTCCCTCACAACTCAGTCTCCTTCCCCCAGTTTCTCCCTCGAGGAATCTAACTCTTACAACGACTATGATGATGACGCCATGTCTAACCTGACCAGTGAACCCATCGGACGGGAATTTTACTTTTGATTGATGGGTGATGGGACACTCACCATAGACCGGGGGTAATGTTATGATACGCCCTTTTCTTTTCTTTCCTTTGACTTAGCTAAGCCCCCTTGAGGACTTATCTCTCTTCTTCCGCAATGACTCATCCCCATTACATAGTACTCCACTTGCTTCGTCATTGCCTCCTTCCATCTGATTCCATCGCATTCTTCTATGATTAGTCACCTAACTTCTATGCCTGCCCTTAATCCTTTCATCCCAGTATATAGTCGCCGCCCCGACCTCATGTATTTCCTTAAGCTTGACCTACTTTCCCCTACCTTGAATAGTAGTGCTTGCCCACTCCTCCATCGCTCCCCTCCAAGTGGACGTCCATTGACCCCTTAATCTAAGTCTACGGTAGTTAGACTTGTCCCTTGAACCTTTGACCTCATCCCGTGCAAACCATTGATGGTTAGCGCTGCTCCTTGAAAGTCTACTTCTGTCTCTACCCAAGGCAGTTGTAACAAGGTCGGTGGTAAAGAGGATTTGACCAGCTTTGTTATCAGTCTGGTCGATGTTTTGGATGACAATGGATTCAGGGAGATGGGTGGTAGGCAGTTTGTTCTTTCGAATGTATGCCCAGTCGATGCAGGAAATCTCGGCGCCACTGTCAATTAGGGCGTGGGTGTTGACGGCTTTCAGAGTATGTGTGGGGATGAGCTGTACAGGGATTCTGATTGCTTTAGAGTTGGACTTTACAAGTACAGGTGCACATGTATATGAGGAGGGGGAAGACTGCGTCAAGGGGTCTTCCCATTTCAAAAATCCGAGGAGGTGAAGGCGACTTGGCAAACAGTAACTTCTTCATCATCATCATCAATCTCGATGAGCTTGGGGACTTCTTCTTCCTTTTCTACCTTCTGGACCTTTTTCTTGATTGAGGAGGTAGTAGAGGGACCTGGGCATGCGGAAGATATATGTCCTTTCTGGCAGCAGCAGAAGCAGTGGCCTTCATCACAGCAGCATTTGTGTTCTTTGGGGGTGAGCTTAGAGATTTGGATGGCGTCAACGTCCATGGCATTGGGGTCTTTGGGGGGCGAGGAGTTGTTCTGGGTGAAGGGGCAGAAGGTTCACCCAGAGCCCTTGTTGTGACTGGTGATTTCATCAGTGCAGTCAGACTGCATTTGGTACTTCTCAGCTTTGGTGTACCATTCTGTGATTTTCATAGGGGTGGAGTCGGCGGTCATGATCCTTCTCATGATCCAAGAGGGGAGTCCAGCAGCATAGTAGCTGATCAAGACTTCTTCGGTGGTGATGCCAATGATGGTGACTTTGTTTCTAAATTGGGTGTTGTATTCGGTGAGGGAGGGTTCCCAGATTTCCTTGTTTCCCTTGGTCTTCTTGACCATGCAGGTGGTAGAAAGCCAATAGATGGCTTTACTAACGACGTCGTGGTGTTCGAAAGCAAGTTTAAACTGTGCTTCGAAGTTGGTCCATGTCCCAAGTGAGGGAGGTATGGCGGTGAGGCACTGGGTTCGGAATGTGGCAGCCCAGGTTTGGGTGGCTCCTTTGGTCATGTATGAGAGGGCGAAACCGACTTTCTTGGCGTCGGTGTTGTATACAGTGTCATTGATGAGGAGGTAAATGGCCACCATGTTGAGCCACAGGATGGCCTGTTCATAGTCGCCGTCGAAGGCTTCAGGTGTGCCTAGGTGCAGTTCTGTGAGCTTGGTTGCAGTGGACATGGGTACAGGTGGGGTAGGAATACATGGAGGGGTTGGTGGACACAATGGTGGACTAGGGGAATGTGGGAGGGTGGCACTATAGTGTAGCTGTTCTGCGAGTTCGAGTGTGGGGTCTCCTTCATTAGCAGAAGGAAGGTGGTTGTCAGAGTCATACAGTGAGCAACAAAACTATTGCAATGTTTGCAACATTTTGATTGTCAAGCTAATAACTTGGCAAGCATTGACCCTAGACATATGAACCTGAGTATCATTAGAAAGCCCTAATCAAGGGCTTTCCAAATATATATACATTGCTTAGGTAATTCTCATTCTACCAGGCAATATTCCGGAATTAATCAGGGGTACCCATTGCAACAGTTTTGTTGCTGATGCTGTAAAGTATTGAAACTCTATGTTGCCATAAGTTTTTACATAAGAAATGAGTCATGTGATACATAATCAGTTCAATATGATGATACACATCCAAATACCACCACTATTTACACTACCATCACTATAAAATCCCTCTTTATTGAAGAAATCAACCAAATCCTTTATCTCTTGAAATTGGAACAATTAATCCATTAGATCTCTCATGCTACTGGTGTAAACAACTCTACCATTAGTAGACCTGACTT
This sequence comes from Porphyrellus cyaneotinctus, assembly GCA_038091315.1. Classification (NCBI taxonomy): domain Eukaryota; kingdom Fungi; phylum Basidiomycota; class Agaricomycetes; order Boletales; family Boletaceae; genus Porphyrellus; species Porphyrellus cyaneotinctus. The sequence goes on along the minus strand of JBBPOF010000370.1, from coordinate 66 downwards.
CAAACCCCATTCTGACTTTCCCAATGCCTCTGGTGGTCATTTATCCATGATTACCCCTATTGATAT